>QEWY01000133.1:156866-325332 GCA_006503575.1 Baylisascaris schroederi | reverse complement strand
TATCCTATTATCTTAAGCATTTTATTTCTTCATGTAAATCTCATTTGAAAATTTGTTAGCTTGTATATGAAATTATATTAAAGGGAATGACGGATGCACTTATAAAAGGCCAAGCAGATTACGAAAATGGTACTCTCGATTTGGATTGGTACTCTGATGCTGTATTACACAATGTTCGGCTATATGCTTGGCTTGGTTTTGCAATGTTTCTTATAAGTAATATTGCGGTTAGTTAAATTCTTTTTTTTTTCCTTTTTTTTGGTGGGAAAGGAGGGTTTAACGATGGGATAATTTAGTGAAGAGGTTGAATGAGAATGCTACCTCTTTCCTTCAGCTGTCATCTTCGACGTAACTCAGCTCTCCGACATACGATGGGTAAGAGGATGTTTTGTAGCGATTGCAGTTTCACATAAAAATTTGTGTAATGATTAAACTTAGAAGCAAACTCTGGTTTTAAGATTGTTATATGTAACTATATATTTACTCTTTGGCAATGCAAATTCCCTTTATATTTGAAAATCACTTTATATTTTTTTGAAAAATAAAAAATAAAAAAAAGAGATATTTGAAAAATAGCTTTTTTCATATTCCCTTTATATTTTCATATTTGAAAAAAAAAAGAGAAAATAACTCTATCCAGGTTATCCAGACAAGAAATCCGGTTGAAGTGATGCGAAACTGGAAGCTAAGACTTTTATATTCAATAGGATAAGTCATGAATATTTGAGTTTTTCTCCCGCACGAGGATAATAGTATCATTTCTGCGACAACATAAATTTGCTTGTTCATTTTTGATGGAGCCTCCTCAGAATACGTTCTTTCTGGTGCATTATGTTTGCTCTTTTGTTTAAAACAAACATTTTTTCTTTGCGATAAAGAATGCTTATCTAGTGGCCATTTTTATTTAAATCTATTTATTAAAAAATTATTATTCAAAAGCGAAAAGTTTATAGCTTTCTTTCTCCATAATCTATTTCCGACTTCAATTCTTCCTACTATATTATCGAAATTAGTAAATTTCTCTTCATGTTTGGCTCATTTAAGTTAGAAGTTAGAAAAGCTTTGCCACCTCTTTGAAAGGTTTTACTTCATTCCCGAAAATTTCAAATATCGTATTATCTTAAGCGTTTTATTTCTTCATGTAAATCTCATTTGAAAATTTGTTAGCTTGTATATGAAATTATATTAAAGGGAATGACGGATGCACTTATAAAAGGCCAAGCAGATTACGAAAATGGTACTCTCGATTTGGATTGGTACTCTGATGCTGTATTACACAATGTTCGGCTATATGCTTGGCTTGGTTTTGCAATGTTTCTTATAAGTAATATTGCGGTTAGTTAAATTCTTTTTTTTTTCCTTTTTTTTGGTGGGAAAGGAGGGTTTAACGATGGGATAATTTAGTGAAGAGGTTGAATGAGAATGCTACCTCTTTCCTTCAGCTGTCATCTTCGACGTAACTCAGCTCTCCGACATACGATGGGTAAGAGGATGTTTTGTAGCGATTGCAGTTTCACATAAAAATTTGTGTAATGATTAAACTTAGAAGCAAACTCTGGTTTTAAGATTGTTATATGTAACTATATATTTACTCTTTGGCAATGCAAATTCCCTTTATATTTGAAAATCACTTTATATTTTTTTGAAAAATAACTTGAGTTTCTTCTCCGACGAAAATTCCTAATTAACTATCTAATAAAATTTTGATTTAGAGATTAATGAAAGTATTAGCCGTAAAATAACTGTAAAACAAAGAAGATCATATTGCCTAATAATAGGCATAATGGCATAATTCGATTACTCATAGAAGAATGTATAAACCACTCAGTTGCAAGGACTCTTTTAAATTGCGTTGCATAATGCAGTGATTGTCTATCGAAATAAATAGATAATTTATGAACAGAAATATTCTGAAAAGTTTTTTTTTTTGCTCTCATAAAAAATATGCTATGGATTTTTCGAATTTTTAGATGGGTTGTCTCTTTACAGTATGTGAGAGACAAATTCACGAGATACGCAAACGCTACTTTGCGGCTGTATTAAAACAAGAAATCGCTTGGTTTGACAATAACGAAACTGGTGTTCTTACCACCAAAATGTCTTCGTAAGTTTTCGAATTGCATCCAGAAAAGAGTATTATGTATTCCTCCACTTATAAGGATGATGGTTGTGGTGATAATCAAGCTAGGGAAACTAAATGGAAGGAGGGTTGAGATATAGCTTACTGTCCCATGCCTCTTGTATTCCTCTTCCATATTCCCAACAATGGAAGATCGTGGCTAATACAATGACAGATATTGATCTAAAGCTATTAGCAAACAAGGGAGCATGTAAATATGCCTTATTAGGACAGTATGTCGTTTTTGTAGTTGTTTAACTGATAACTTTTAACCTTTCATGGAAATAATTTCGCATCTTTTTTTGTAGCCGACGCATATACTACATCATGTTGGAAAATCCTGATAAAATTTCAAAAAATCTTTACTTTTTTTAAAAATAGAAATCCTTATCAATGATGAGAATCGTTTTCTTTAGCGATTCTACTTGCACAACTATCCACAATCAGTCAGCCACAGTGATATTTTAGTCGAATGTTTGCATTGAATAGATTGCCTCATTCATTCTCATTCCGACACACTATCTCTGATCGAATTTTGAAACATTTCTGGTATGAAACAGTTGGAATCGATACATTCGATGATCGATAAAATTTCTATTATTCTTATAGAAACCTATGGGAATTTAAAATATTAAAATATTTTTATATTCAACTTTAATCCAATCGTATAAATTGACCAACTGTGAAAACATGTCGAGTAATTATTTATAGTGGAATTGATCGAATAAAAGACGGTATGGGCGATAAATTTGGTGCTCTTCTGCAAGCAGTTGCTGCTTTTATTTTCGGCATTCTCGTTGGATTGTCATATAGGTAAGAACGCATTTATCAATTCAACAGGTTATATCCTGTCTTCCAATGTCACTATATGTTGTTTTTATTACGTTTAACTTTAGTTCTTCCAATCTCCTTTTATATGATTAATTCTTATGGGTTAGCACACCTATGTGCTGAGTATAGATGACTTTTTGAGCTATCATACGGCATTAGTGCACATTACGATTGAGTGTTTTATATTTGTTCGAGAACAGTTATGTTAAACGGATTTAAAGTGATCGGCTAAGTTTTCGTCGTCGACTTCAGAGTGTTTCTTGAAGATAAAAGCATGAGAAAATTTAACGCTTACACCGCGAATGGCTTGAGTAATATTCTAGTAGATGCACACTTATGAGCGCACATAATAGGGCTGTTATCAATAAACTGGGAAATATATTCGTAAAGATGGTGAATTCAATTCTTTGGAGAAATAAACTTAAAGAAGAAATAAAGAAATAAACTTCGGCAGATAGTTGCTTTTAGGCTTAGGCTTATATGCTATTTAAGTGACCGCTTCACAATAGTGAAGTATTCGAAGAAATGCCTTCAATACGGTTGTTTCTCATTGATTTCAGTTGGAAAATAACGTTAGTGATGCTGGCTATTGTGCCTTTTGTGATGATTTCATTGTACGGATCAGCCAGAGTAAGTGATTTTTTTTATAGTTGTTGATAATTTACTGAATTTATAAAACTCTGTTGTCGATATAATTCTGATTTCTGAAACCCGAGAAAATGCAGAATAACTGAAAATCGGCATCTTTCTAGAAGCTCTTGCAAATGCTATCTATTTATGGTTGATAGCATTGAGAGAAGGCTTTCTTCCTGAAGTATGAAAATTCTTCTACGTTAAGACGAACCGAATAATGACATAAAAGTTTGTGAATTTTGCAAAATTTTTTAAAATTCTGCTTCCATTAATCGAAATGCTCCACAATTATTCCATGATGAGATTTGCAATGGATAGCCCTTAGCACTTTCCGGTAAAAGTTTTGCTATTTTCTGAAACGAATTAAACTCATCGAGGATGGAGGAATAAAATTGTAACTATTGTCTTCTTATTTCTGCATATATCTGGGTTTGAAAAATTTTTATTTTCTATCATTATTTTCGACCAATTTTGCGCATTCTTGAAATCATTGCATATCCATTCGAACTTTTAATAGAAAACCTTATAATTGACAAATAAGTCGTGAGGAATTTTATATTATTACTCTTACTGATATCATAAGAAGAATTATTAATTTAATTCGCTATTTAAATAGGCATTAACGATAACGTCTCGCAGAGAATTGTTCGCCCATGAGAAGGCAGGTGGTGTAGCGAATGAGGTGATCTCTGGGATTCGAACTGTAATTTCTTTCAACGCTCAATACAATGAAGTCACTCGGTCAGTGATTATCATTATTTTGCATACAAAAGTTCAATCATTAAATTGAAGACTTTTATTATAAAATGCGGTAGGTGGTCAGTTTATTGTTGAGCAATAGATAGTCAGCTTATCATCAATGAGGATATTATTATGAAGTGGTCAGTGGTCATTAATGCTAAAAAACGAATTAGTTTTTTCGAAAGTTAGTAATGTATGTAGGCAGCACTGTTTGGTTCCAGATACTGTTTAATGATCTGTGTTTAGATACATTTTGATGTACCATTCAACGTTCTTTTATGCATAAGTTCTGGGCAAATTGACATATCTTGGGGGATACTGCCCCAATTCTCTATGTTTTATTGTTACACAATATGCTCGACATGATATTTAGCGTGTTAGATTTGGGAAAATTGCTGAGTTCCAATCTTTTATCAACGGAAATCAAATCGACCACCAGTGCTTGTGGCTATCTTTTTATCTTTAATTTTCTTGAAACTCATTCAACACCTTTACTAGGCCATAGCGCTCGTCTTTACAGGTACACCGAACACTTGAAGGAGGCTCGTAAGATGGGTATGACAAAAGCACTTGTGACTGGCATATTTACCGGTGCTTTTCTTTTCATTATGTTCGCTTCGATGGGTTTTGTTTTTTGGTAAGTTCTTTTATTGAAAAACATTCTGAATGTTCGAAAACAAAATGAAACAATCATAAAATTTTTCGATTTTATTGTTTCTATGATTCGTCGAGATACTTCTTTCTTTACTTCAACTTTCTAATTCATTTCCTGTCCATTTTATTCTGGATTCACATAAATCTATAATTGGAGTCATCGCCATATTTTCATCACTTGAATATATTCATATCTTTGTTTTTTATTAGTATATTGTATATTAAGAAATTGATCTCGATATTAATATGTAATTTGTGTGTTTATTTTCGCATATAAATATTCTTTTTCGCTTATATAGTCTTCATAGTTATGTTCACATTTAGAAGTTTCTATTTCAGCGTTGCCAAATACATCTACTGAGAGTGATATTAAGGTATGGAACGACCTTAGTGTTGAGTGAAGAGGTGACACCGGGTACCGTATTCGCAGTATTTTGGGCAGTATTTGGAGGGGCTATACGTCTTGGTCAAGCATTGCCACAAATCGGTGTTGTTATTTCAGCTAAACTAGCCGCTGGTGATATTCTCAGCATTATTGATCGAGTAAGTATATGCATATATTTGCATTGCATTAACATGAATACGCATTATGAATTAAAGACACCTATGAAAAATAAAAGTAGGTCTTCATATTGGAAAGATTTCTGTCCATTAGTGTACTCGAAATCGAATTGAGTCGAAAATCAAATAGCGGAAGTTTTCATCGAAATCATTTTATTGCCATTTAGTCATTTCCTCGTTTATAAATGCCCCATGAACAAATTTTCAAATATTAAGAGCTCAACAAAAAAGCGACCTGAGCTCTGAAGGGTTAAAACGTCAAATCGCTTCACCTACCTATTTATTACTGTCAGATTTTATCAACAAATAACGAGAATTTAACTCCAGTGTCACTCTCAATGTTATACTCTATCTATAAATCTTGCAAGATTGTTCAGGAGCCGGAAATCGATTGTATGAATCGTGAGGGGTTATGTCCTCCGAAAGTAGATGGACTTGTCGAATTCTGCAACATTCACTTCCGCTATCCATCACGACCGGAAGTGAAGATTCTCAAAGGAATCACCTTTAAGGTATTCATTAATAGCTACTACTAAATGCCGGCTTAAATCGTTGGTCTGTTCTTGTACAAGAGAAGACCTTGTTTTACTCTTCTTCCTATTTTTAGGAAATCCTGCTTGAAAGTTATTCCCCTTTTAAAGGGATTATTTGAATATATGGTGTTAGAAGATACTGAGAAGAAAATATAGCATACGTTTAGAACACAAGTAGGAAAAACGAAAAGAAAAAGTAGGAAGCGTTCAAGCTCGCATGACATTCGCTTCTGCATTTTCACTCACCTGACAAGCGACTTTCTAAGTCAGCACAAAGTAATAAAATGTGTACAAGAATGCATCCACTGGTTTTTAGCTGACTACCGACATGAAAGATCGGTCTTTTGCGATGCCCTGAGATGAAATGAGGATCCTATAGGTGTAATATGCACTTAAATTTCTTACGCTTTTAAATCCTGAAAAGTGCGGCCAAGGCTGAAAAGGAAGAGGAGTACCAGGGATAGAGAAAATGCTCATAATTGAATCATACGGCTTCATTCTACAATGTGTCATGCTTATATTTTGCCTATGGCTTCTGTTACATCTCTTTTTTTCAAAATTTTGTCTAACTTTCCTTGAAAATTTTAGGTTTAGAGGTACTTGTTTCTAAAACCATATATTATTAGGCAGAACCTGGACAAACGGTTGCTCTTGTGGGTCACAGTGGATGTGGTAAGTCGACGGTGGTCGGCCTTCTTTTGAGATATTACGACCAGCAAGCCGGAACGGTTCGTTCTTTCTCGTGACTTTTTGCACTTATATTCTATTTTTGTAAATTTCATTGGTGCATGATAAAATAACTCTATAAAATGAGAATGCAGCTGCATTTTCCATTTTGATTGACTTTGCATAACTTCACTACACTTTATTTCGATGAGTTCTGAAAAATAGCATGAAAATATGCTCTCTTTTTTCCACATTGTAACAGCCCAAGTATAGGAAAGCATAATACCACATTGTTATATAATGAAGGTTCTTAATTAAGCATATCAGTTTTTAAAGGTTTTCTGTTTATGAATATCTTCCTAACAACGAGAAAGGAGATAATAGAAAAGATGAAGTATATAGCCTCAAGTCATACAGTATTTTATACTTGATTTATAGCTGATGATCGATGGTGTACCAATTCGTGACTTAAATATCGAATGGCTTCGCAATACGGTTGGGGTCGTGTCTCAGGAGCCAGTCCTCTTTGCTGCGACAATCGAGGAAAACCTCCGAATGGGTAATGAACTGCTCACTGAGCACGAAATGATTCAAGCATGTATCATGGCTAATGCACATGAATTCATCACAAAATTTCCCCGGGTATGTTGTAAACTCCTTCTATAGTCATTTATAGAATTGTTTTCTCAAATAGCTTCGGACGGAAGTTATTTATAGTATTATGAGGTATATTTAACTGAAATTTAGTAATTGCTTTACAAAACTTCCGTCCTCACAAAAATACAACACTGCCATAAATGATTATGTTGAGAATATACGACAGGTGAGAAATTTCATAGCAATTTTCGAAAGAAAAATTCAAAAAATTTTCTAATGCAGTAATTGTTCGTTATAAATAAAAGCAATTAGTTGCATTAGGTGTTAGATATTTTTGCGCTCATCAGGGCGTTATTACTAAACTTCAAGGTTGAACGACTAATATCATTTTACCGCTCGTTGTTTTATAATTCCAATGAAATCTTCGGAGTGAGAAAAACTGCGGTGCAACGGTTTGGCATAACTAATATTTGAAATTATTTTGATCCTCATAGAATATCGTTTTCGTATAGCACTTTTTATGGCCTTAAGGGACAACTCACCCGGTTGAATCATCGGGAAACATGATTGTTATTCATGACGAGACTAGAGTTCAGTTCCTCACCTATCTCAGGTCTAGAAAGAAGCCAATACACGGCAGTATGAATCAGGCTGCATAAGATTCGAAAATATTCCCAGTGAATGGAGCTCCCTAAAATGAGGAGTCTTAGCCAATCGGTCCCCGTAAATTGAAGTCAATCTGTGAGGACAATGTCAGAATTAAATTGTTTTCTTATTTTGAAGGGCTACAAGACAATGATTGGAGTTGGCGGAATTCAATTGTCCGGTGGTCAGAAACAAAGAATAGCGATAGCTCGAGCACTGGTACGCAACCCAAAAATTCTATTACTCGATGAGGCAACAAGTGCATTAGATGCAGAAAGCGAAATCATCGTTCAAAAGGCTCTTGATCAAGTAATTATTCCTCAGTTTTATTGGTTTCTCAGCCTTCATTTGAGTAATACTCAATGAGATGCTTGCATATTGATAAATTAATGTTTTCTAAGAAATTTTATTGAAATATTTATGAATAGTTTTTGTCCGATCTTAGCGCTTCATCGTTTCGTTTAATCATTTCACTGTGATCATGCTCTTGCCAATTTTCATTACCTCTACCCTCTTGTTTAATGCTTGTTATCTTTAATAGCAATTTTCACCATTTAATTAGATAATAAATAGTGACCCAATTGTTTCATTGCTGCAATTAATTTCTCGATGAAATTGACCACAAAAGAAATTGCATCGAAATTTGGGCTATACGCTTTGTGAACGGAAAGGTAGGTTATAGCGCTTTGGGAGTTTCAACTCTTTTATAAGGTTAGATGGGATCATAAGTACAATTTTTTTTTCGCACTTTCATAATTTTTTATCTTCATAATCTAAAGAAATCAAAATTTGTAAGTCGACTGGTTGAATGCAAACCAAAAAACGGGTTTTTGGCGGTAGACAAGATTCTGGAAGTACACATCATTTCAAGCTTGTAATGTAAATATCGCATTGAGCTTTTAATTTTTATGAAGTAGCAAAAATTTGACGCGTGATTAATGCATCGTCGTCTTAGCACATTCAGGCTATGATGTTGCTGTTATTATAGTAGGAGCTTGGGAGAGTACAGTATAGAGGAAATGTAATAGTGATCGCTGATTTGAGAGCATTTCAGTATGATTTCAGGCTCGTGAGGGTCGTACAACATTAACGATTGCGCATCGTTTATCAACAATTAGGAACGCAGATAAGATCATCGTTCTTGATGGAGGTGAAATAGCCGAAGTTGGTACCCATGAAGAGTTGATGGAAACTGACGGTCTTTATCGACAGCTAGTCCAGGCACAGGAAATTGGAGAAGGAAAGCAAGAATTCTTGGAAGAGGGTGAGTGATATCAGATAAAGTCATCTATAGCAGAGCCTGTAGCAACCATTATGGTTATGTAAAAAATATGCCATTATACTGTATTCCTTAGCGATGTGGTACCTAGATTATGGTAGCTAACAAAAAACGCTCTATAAGAGCTTACATATTTGTTGGACATGGATATTTCATGCTTTATATCTCCAGAGAACTTGAAAAAAGACCATTGAAGAGGGTTATAGCAATTTTTATCTCTAATTGTTGCTTCAAGTAGTTTTGAGAATGCTAGAATGATTTTTAACTGTCATCGCAACAGTAATCGTCATTTTCGCCTAAAACTTGGAATATTTCAAAATTTGAAACTTGGAATATTTCAAAAAAAAACTACGATATGTTGAAAATGTAGGTATTCTTGCTCATTTGTTTACACGACACCAATTCTATGTTTAAGTGACACCCTTTATATTTTGGGCAATCATGAAGATACAACGATAGTAAAGACTATCAAAAAGTAATAGAATTTAGTGGAAATTGTTTGTGCCATTTTTCAGAATTGGCATTTTTCAGAGGAAGTTGAGATTAAGCACTCATCAAATTTGGCGCGCTTTAAACTATGGGAATACGACCCACAAGTTTATTTCAAAAGTGTTTTTAGTATTTTCTTTCCAACGTTATCACAAAAGTGGGTATTTATACCCTTATTCTAGAAATGTGAAAAAAATAAGAGCCGAAATTAAAAATCTTCACTTGGAAATTTAAAAAACTTTTGAAAAACTTTAAACTATGTAGGATTGAAATCTTCGATTCCCCCATATCCAGCTAATTTAAGATGTTACGGTTGGTGCGATCAATCGAGGTATTCGACAACAAACATCCAGCGATGACAGTCTCACAGAGAGCCGTAAAGAGCGACTTAGCCACAAAATGCGTCAGTCGATGAGCTCAGTGAAATCGTTCGACAACGAAACAGAACGACAAAATGAAGGGTGATTGCCACTTGTATTTATTGCCTAATTTCTTTCGATGTAGTATACAGTTTTTGGAGTTAAAGAGAGCGATAATCATGAATGCATAGAAATTTCAATCCCGATTGTTTACATTCCTCACGAGAGGTGTTACCCGCTGGGTTACCTTCCTACCTTGTTCACTTTATTCATATTGGACGGTTTCTGTCTGGTCCATGACTGTTAATATTGCGTCTTAAAAGAGGATGAATCTAGAGGATGATAGGCGTTAGCTGTAGCAGTGAAATGCGTTATGGATTTACTTCACACGTACACTTGCATAAAATTCCTGAATTTATAGGTTATGAGGAGAGATAGACAATTATCTCAGCACCACTTTGAAGGTTTGTATCTTGCTGCTTTTGTTTCACAAATGATCGTTGACGAATTTCCGCGTGGCTACTAAAAGTTGTTAGATACAATCATCGGTCATAACAAGGCTACTTTATCGGGTGCCGATGCGTTACCATTGTTTGTCATTCCTTTAGGTCTCTGAATCTCATATGTTTAATGCATGTAATGCACAACCACAACTACAGTATGATCTGGCGACGCAGTGGGATGTTGTAATGTGGAAGAATGACGACAAGCAGCTGGCAGCAATTTGTGGGAGGTTTGAGTAGTACTAGACAGCGCTATAATGACGTGGTGACACGTTCCCAAATGTGACATTAAAGATCTTGCTTGAGTGATTTCAGGATACGGGACGAACTTGAAGACGAGGGCGCTAAGGAGGCTTCATTATTTCAGATACTGAAATTTTCCAGAAAGGTAAGTTTTTCAACCTTTTCTGAAAATTTCTTTTCATGTAAGGAAAGAAATATATATGAAGCAAGAAAAAGTAGGAAAAACTTTAGACACAAAATAGAAAAAGTAGGAAAAACTTTAGACACAAAATAGAGAAAACATGCATTCACATATTTGAAATAGACAGCTTGGTTCTTCTGTTCTACCAAATTTCGACAAGAAGTTCAGTATTCAACAGATGTCTTCTTTAAAAGGAAACCGGCAAGCTTCATTCCAAGGAAATGGAAAAATTTATGTAGGAATGTAATGCTCTCAAAATCTCCAAAGGTGTGATGCCCTTCGACCGCTTTCATGCCGACTTAAACATCAGCATGGCGGTAAGGCAAGAATTTTAGCCTTTGTTTGAATGAGAGCTGTCACATTTTTACTTTATTTAAATCATTAAAACATTTACGAATAAACGTTGTGAGTCTCTTCATATCGGTTCCAATGCCGCTTAGGAGAAGAAGTTGTAAGATCACGTGAAGAAAAGGCGGCTTAGGCTCGTTTTCTACCCATCTGAGGCTGACCACTCACTCGATTTGCCGCTGTTCCTATTTAAGAGGAGGGTTAGGACTTGCTTCACCGCTTTCACGCCGATGAGATACTGTTCGAGGAGACTCGGTAAAACGGAGCCAAGGAACCGTCGGGTTGGAGCACATGGAAAAGTACAAATCGCGGAAACTTCCTGAAAGAATGTTTCGAGATTGGAAAAAACCCTTCAATTCATTTTTTTTTACAAAATTGTGATTTTAACCTGTGAAGGAATTTTTCCAAACTTTTAAAGACCATAAAAATGTGCCTTAACATGATTAACCATATTCTTCGTTCGAATCGTAGGATCATAGCGCTAAACAAAAATTAAAAAGTTTGAAATAAAGTGTTGGGAAGTATTTAAAAAAAATTTTTTTTTTCAGGAGCTTCCAACGGCAGGATTGGCCCTTGTTTTCACACTTATTCGAGGACTTTCTTGGCCGGTATTTTCTATTGTCTATGGACGCACATTTTTGGTGAGCGATAATTTAATCGAATCAAGTTGTATTTAGTTTTTATTCAACTTAGGTGATCAACATCTTTGACTAACACATAAGTGATATATTAACATTTACTCAATATGTAATCTTTATTTACAGAACTAATCAACGTGTAACTCGTCGAAAAATACCTTAAAATTAGGCAAATAAAAATTGAAAGTAATCGTTATTAGTAGAGGTTCAAGTAGGATGTTCAGATACTCTTGATGAGGTAAGCAGACTTCAACGAAATATGCAAATGACCTGCGCTAGAGTTCATGTTAATAGGTCTGCATTAGCGGATAGATGCATAGATTTTGTGATCCTGATTGGCTAGCAATTGAGTAAGCAATTGGTTAAGTGAATTCTAAGAAAATATGCAAATTTGAAGGCATAATTTAGCGATCGATCAAATGAGTTTACATAAAGTATGAGGATGAATTTATGCATTTGTTTCCAACTGACTGATTAATATGCAAATTTATAGGCACACACGGAGGCGAACATGTATATCGAACTGTTAACGCATAGTAGCGCAATAAATCGCGTTGAAAAAAAAACAAAAACACAAACGACATATATATTCGAATTATGTTGCATAGAAGATTTAGATAATTTGTTAATGACATAATATGAGACAATTTTTAGGCATTATCATCAAGCGATGCGGCAGTTATATCAAGCAATACGCTAATCAATTCCCTCATGTTCGTCACACTTGGAATTTTAGCTGGCTTCTCAACATTCGCATCCGGTACACTTTTCGGGTGGGCTGGAGAGAAGATGTCGATGCGATTACGCATTGTGAATTCTAAGAAAATATGCAAATTTGAAGGCATAATTTAGCGATCGATCAAATGAGTTTACATAAAGTATGAGGATGAATTTATGCATTTGTTTCCAACTGACTGATTAATATGCAAATTTATAGGCACACACGGAGGCGAACATGTATATCGAACTGTTAACGCATAGTAGCGCAATAAATCGCGTTGAAAAAAACAAAAACACAAACGACATATATATTCGAATTATGTTGCATAGAAGATTTAGATAATTTGTTAATGACATAATATGAGACAATTTTTAGGCATTATCATCAAGCGATGCGGCAGTTATATCAAGCAATACGCTAATCAATTCCCTCATGTTCGTCACACTTGGAATTTTAGCTGGCTTCTCAACATTCGCATCCGGTACACTTTTCGGGTGGGCTGGAGAGAAGATGTCGATGCGATTACGCATCGCCGTTTTCACAGTGCGTAATAATCTCATTTCACATTTACCATTCTTCGAGATGAGTTGATTCTATTTGTCAAGAGAAAATTCGATGAAATTAGATGAAAAAAATAAATTGAATAAAATTATTCAATCGTAATTGTAATTTAGCATATCTTTGAATAGTCAATTAATTGAGTTCTTCATTTATAAGGTATCGTGACAATTGAAAATTTGAATTTTCTATTACAATTCATTCACTTTCTTTTCGATCTATATGCGATTATAATATTTAAGCGCATTGTTCAAAATTTTGCAGTAGAAATCGCACTATTTTTAGAATATTCTCAGACAAGATGGAGCGTTCTTCGATAGTTCACTTCATTCGGTTGGAAAACTCACTGATCGACTAGCTACTGATGCACAAAACGTGAAAGCAGTAAGATAATTGCTTTGGAATATTTTGATGCAGTTATCTTTCATCATATTATGACGAGACCGGGACACGATGTCAGGGAGGGTAAATATGAAAGTGAGACTCGTTCCTTCATCATAACCTCTCGCCCTCCGCATCGTTGAAGTAAGCTATAGGTTTTTGACGAAGTTTTATGTGTACCAGGCTGTAAAAAATATTGTCGCTTGCCAACTGGAAGCAGTCGAGTAAAGACAGCAGTCAGTTGCAAATAAAAAATCGAAAATAGGCAAAGCCGAATTTCATTCTACAAAGCCTGAAAATCGATTAGTCGGTTATCATTGCTTATTTCGCCTACCAAAGTCGAAATGATTAAAAATTAAATTGCACGAATGCAGCTCGGACAGGTGAAGCACTAAAACAGAAAACCACTAAGAGGTTTTTCTATGGCGAGATTTTGCGTATATATTGAAATTACGCGTACAGTGTATAGAAATGATGAGACCGACCATTAGATTCACATCCATTAGGAGGAACGTCGATGCCGAGTCGGTCTAGAGAGAAGATGATGAATTTGATGCAGTGAGAGGGAAAGGATCCCTCATGAAAGAAAAGAGGGTAAACGAGCGAGACTGTTATATCCTGTCTCCAGTTGGTGCTATGCTTGCTGGATCATTACTGATTATTGTTTCAGGCGATTGACCAACGACTTGCGGAGGTACTTCAAGGAGTTGTCTCACTAGTAGCGGGCGTTGGAGTCGCATTTTATTTCGGTTGGAATATGGCCCCAATAGGTGTCGCCACGTGCATTGTTCTTGTGATTTTACAAAGTGCCGTTACGCAATATCTCAAATTTCGTGGACAAAAAGACATCGAGGTTGCCACCGAGGCATCTCGGGTAACTTATTTCAATTTTATGGTGTTAATAAAGCTTCCAGAGGTTTTAATCTGTTGCAGTTAATTATTAATAGAGGCCAACACTTGTGGCTACAAGAAAACAATGCATTCTTCACTTACTACATTCTTATACTGTGGTGATTTTAACCACCGAATCTTTGATTGCTGTTATACGACTTCCGATTAAAAAAATTATATTATGCGGAACTTTATTACGTGAATATGAGAGACCATTCAGGACTGAATATAGGACGTCATTCAAAGCGTGATCCATGTGAGAGGGAAATATAAGGGAATAAACAGAACGAAATTTTTTAGTAAATAGTTTGCTTTTAATATTTCATCTATTCCACACACGCAAAAGATGTCTTTGAAAAACGTCTGGGCATGAAGGCATTTTCGAGGGATTATTGCAACGATTTG
Organism: Baylisascaris schroederi; assembly: GCA_006503575.1. Taxonomy (NCBI): domain Eukaryota; kingdom Metazoa; phylum Nematoda; class Chromadorea; order Rhabditida; family Ascarididae; genus Baylisascaris; species Baylisascaris schroederi. Next base: position 310,356 of record QEWY01000133.1, on the reverse strand, counting down.
AATAGCTCTGCTATATGCAATTTACTCATTTATTTTATAAGTTTACAGTTGGCGACCGAATCGATCGAGAATGTACGAACTGTGCAATCGTTGACTAGACAACGCTATGTTTATAACGCATTTTGTGCCGCTTGTAAAGAACCTCATAAACGGGCGATAACGAGAGGTTAGCTTATTATATTTTAAATCGTTGATTATTAGTTAAGTGAGGGCATAATGGATTATTCGAGTACCACTATGTATCTTTATTTATTAGTCTAGTATAAAGCTGCAATCTCTGCGTCCTCCTCCACAGTCTGCAATCTGCAATCTGCAATCTGCAATCTGCAATTTGCAAGGCTGCAATCACTCTCTCAATTTCCCCACTCCCCTCCCTCGCCTTGCTCCTTAACTCCTTCAACTCCTTACATTCATTCCTTCAACCTCCATGTCACTCCTACGAATTTATCTTTTCCATGACCAGTCTGGAGAATATTTTCTCCTCTCAGCAAATCACTCATTCGTGTTATTGGAACAGTTATATCCTTTATTCTCACTACTCATCTTCCTTCTATCACACCTGCTCAACTGGGCTATAATTTGATGGATAACCACAAACTTCGAGAAAATTTTTTATTGCGATGTATTTTTTGGCAGTCTTTGATAATCGAATCAAGACAAATGTGTATGGAACAAAGTAATTTGATGCATTGTGAAGTGAATTATACAGTGTTTTCCGCGATTAGATATACAGTTCTTCACCTATATGATATTTGTACAAATTGTTACTCCGAAATGGATCCTAGTACTTTCTGAGGACAAAAAATGAGTATTTACCGATTTCATTTCCATAAGTGTCTTGATTTTCGTCTAAGTTAATGGTGCAGCAGAATAGCGAAATTCAAATGTTGATTTTGTAGGATTGTGGCAATCGCTAGCATACGCAATGTCAAGCAGCTTCATGATGTTCAATTTTGCTGTCGCATATTCATTCGGTCTTTGGCTAGTTGTGAACGGATGGACACAACCTTTCGTCGTTTTTCAGTAATGCAATTACGAGATATTCTCAAATAAAGATCCGATGAAAGTTCCTTTATCCTTCCCCTTTTTCTAACCTGTCCCTTCCGAACCTCTTTCTTCAGTCTCAGGTCTCTTCCTTAGAAGGTCGTGATTTTTTCGATCATTGAATTGCACGTTAGGACGATCAATATTTTTTAAAACCTTTTTTTGCTTTGCTGGATAATTTTTTACAGAAAAATTGCAGAATGAATGCAAAAAAAAAATTTCAACTGCGCCAGCAATTTGCTTAAATTTATTTTGTTTACTCTTTTATATGAGTTGATTTAATGTGTATTTATGGTGAGTGTTATTGTGCGTTAATATACAGTCATCCACAATAATTCATAAATTATCGATTTCATTGCGCATTTCTTAAAGAGTTCGCTGTCACTTCCGATTCTTATTATTCTTTTGGTCAGGACTTTTTTCGATGTTCAAAATCTTGATTCAAGTGTTGAGGTCATTTTTACAAAAACTTATTTTAATTGGCTAAGTTTTTTATGTTTCAATAAAACACCGGAATAAGATTTGAAATTCGTTTTTGTTCAGATCTATAAGTGAATGTGGAATGCAACAACTTATATATTGTTGATAGTGTATTGGAGAAAGTGTCATAATCACATAACTGTGGAATATTTATTTACCTGATGAGCGATGCGGCAGGTGAACCTGCATTAAGATGCTTAAATGCAGAAATGTTCATCAATTAAAGCAATTCTAGCCTATAAATCAATCACAATCTCTATAAAACTTTTACCAACTTATTCAGTTTTAAACATATCAATAAAATTTAGTTCATTAAGTTTTAGTCACTCAATTTACATCACAAACATATTTAAATCACAATAATTTTGCAAATAAATTTATGCAATATTACTTTATATAAGCACATTGCAGAGTTATTGAAGCGCTTAATATGGCATCGGTAACCGTATTGGCAGCTGCATCTTATTTCCCAGAATATATTCGAGCACGTCTTTCAGCTGGATTAATGTTTCATATGATGAATCGAACACCAAAAATTGATAATCTGTCTGAGGCGGGTCTACGTCAGGTATGCACTTTTTTTTCTCATTTTTAACGTATATGATTTAACCTATTGCGAATATCACACCTAAAAATGTGTTGTTGAAAATATTCATTTGTGAAACTAAAATGGCTAGGAAATTACAGGCAGAGTAGCTCAGTGGTACAGCATCCATGCGGAGAGCCGGGAGTCCCAAGATCAGAATCCGATTGGGGACAATCCGTTCCTGGTGGTCGAAAAGTGCCTGTGGTGGAACTGTTTTTGCTATAAGCTTAAGGGCGTTTTTTTGTGACTATTATATATTAAGTAGGTATGCTATCGAAACGAGTTTGTTATTGCTCAGCTGTAATGTTATCGCTCAAGTTATTTCTGACCTCTCGCATTTCACCTTTGCACTCAGAACAGGATGGATTTGACTTATCATTTCAGTCGATTATTCCACAACTCCATAAAACGTTAGCAAAGAAGTTGGACACCAAGCAACATTTCATTTTTTCAAGTCAGATATAATTTTGCATGTATTTTTTAAATCTCATTTCGAATATATTCTTATTTTACTTCGAATTTCAGCCAATAAGAGGTGACGTTGGTTTACGAGACGTTTATTTCGCATATCCGAATCGACGACAATGTCCCATTCTGAATCAGCTCACAATCTCGGCAGCATTCGGTCGAACAGTTGCATTAGTTGGTCCGAGCGGTTGTGGAAAAAGTACAGTAATACAACTACTCGAGCGTTTCTATGATGTCATCGATGGAGCCGTTGTACGTTTTGCATCTTTTTTTGAATGTTTAATCGTTTCTGAGTGATCAAAAGCTATCAGACTATGTTGGTTAAAAACTTCCAAAACGGATCTCCCATCTTGAGCAATCCTCCCATTGAAGAAATGAGAGGGAAGAATTGTTTCTTTCCAATTCCTCCAATTTGCAAAAAAATATGGAGAATTACGGTCCGATTCACATGGGATCTGCGATAGAGCTCAGTGATCAATGGGATATATAAGAATTCGATTGCTCATTCTACATCCTCTTCTCCAAATCACTGCTGGATGGTCTTGATGTGCCTCCGCCTACAAAAACTTGATCAGCGCAGAGATCGGGAACAACAACTAACAATAGCCGATAGTGAATGCATATCTTGACTATTTTGTCATTTTCTCCTCATACACAAGAATATCACTGATACAATGTAACCTACTTACATCTCCTGTATATACAGTAACACACTTCAAAACACTTCTGCAGAGGTGAAGCACTAAAAAGAAAAATCTGTTTCTATATAACCTTACGCCGCCATTCAAATCTCTCAACGCCATATTGGATAAATTAAAACATCTGAGCCACATTGGATCTAAAGTATCAGTGTTTCTTAAATTTTCCGAGGTTCTATTTGAGTGGATATCAGAAGGATGAGAATATTATCAATAAAAATACTCAAAATTTTATTTATTTCCAAGTTGATCGATGGACGTGACATTCGTCATTTCAACGTGCGTCATATTCGTTCACATATAGCGTTAGTGGGTCAAGAACCAACACTATTCAATACGTCTATTCGTGAGAACATCGCCTACGGTATAGATGATGCCACACAGCACGATATTGAACAAGCCGCAAAACTAGCAAATATCCACAGCTTTATCGTCGCTTTACCTGAGGTGATCGTTTAAGCATCACGTGTTTGTTAGATTCCCGGTTTTTGCTTGCAAAACTATCAACTTGCGCTCAGTTGTTTAAAATTTGAAAATCTCTAGTGTTGTTTCTAAATTTCAGCAATTTTTCAAGCGCTCTTTGTTTCATGGCAATTTTTTTCACTATCTTAGCATCTTCCGGCGAATAGTTTTTATTTAAATAGAGTTGTTTACTTATTACCAATCAGTTGCAACAGATGATTTTTTCAGTTTTTTTTTAACGTTAAGATGAAAACCGCCTTCTTTGTGGTTCTCCAAAAATTTCGCTCGAGCGTTTTGGGGTTTTCGGTTATCGCATAATGTTTCGCCGGACTTCATCAATTTAATCTTTGCGATTCTAGTCCGAGTAGGAAACTTTTTGTTCTCTTTGAAGTGGTGGGTACTCGATATCACAGCGTAGAATAGTTTAAAAACATAAATTTCTTGCTAGAGTAAAAGTTTCTTGTAGATTTCATCACTTGAGTCTCGATCTTAAGGGCATGTACATTTGATGCTAAAATAAACTATTTTGAAAAGTAATACGGCCGATTCAACCAAAACTCTAATGAATGAATCTGCGCTCGGTATATAGTTCTCAACAATTTTACATTGAAATTGCTGTATGATGCCGGTGACTTTTTGAACGGTTTTCACGTCAAATTTGCGAATATGATCATGAGGTGAGCTTTGTGTATTTTTCATTAAGGGTTATGACACCATCGTCGGATCGAAAGGAACACAGCTATCGGGCGGTCAAAGGCAACGAATTGCAATTGCAAGAGCTATCATAAGGAATCCAAGAATTCTTCTTCTGGATGAAGCTACCAGTGCTCTAGACACCGAAAGCGAGAAGGTAATATATGTGCTAGCTATTCTTTCAATTCATGATATATTGTTAGATAGCTGAAACTGCAGAGCTGGTGAAAGTGTTACTGCGATAGGAATAAAAACTTTTTGTGGGGGATACCAACGAGTATTACGGATAGGGTTATCTCAGTATGAAAACCTCACTGAGCAAATTGCTGTCATAACTGGTTGAGACAGGCAGTATGTATGACACTTTTCACTATCGGATCCAGAAATTAGGCTAGCTGCTATTGGATTGGAAATTTCATTCCCGTATTGCTGCGAAAAATTCCAGAAGCTTCCCAAGAATTTTTATCACTGCGCTGAGAAAGGTTTTTATCGTGGAATGAGAAGGATATCTTCCCTTAAATTTCTGCAAGCTATGGCAATTTTTACATCCTTTGATGCAGATAGGAGAGAGAGAATTTTGTTGATTTTTTTCCTCAAAAATTCTTTTTTTTTTGCATAATATCCACAAATGTTTCTCTTTCTAAGACCTATGCAAAGCAACGTATTGCATGTTTATAAGCAATGAATTCGTCTAAAAAAATTGAATGCGAAAGAGTGTGTAGCTGTGAGAGTAATTTAAGATAAAAAATTGTCTCGGAATTGAAGAAACTGTATTCCTGATGAATTTTTAATAGAAAAAAAATTTTTTTTTCGTTGATTCTGATCGATAGAATCATAATAATTTCACTCTTATTTCGTTGCATTTCCTTTGTTTCGTTTTTCCTCCGAATATTTGATTCGCTTGCAGCATATCAGCTCCATTATATTATTCTCGTAGTATTTTGATAGGATTTTCCATAAGCAATTTCCAAGTGTCTTGTTCTCACTGAACACAATCAGAACCTGACGTTTCTGGCGATGGACGCTTATATCTCAAGCGACCATGTTGACGAATTCTTTAACCTATATTAATGCAGAGTAAATTATTTAATGTCATCAGTCCCATCATCAACATTTTATTTCATTTCCAGAATTCCATTCAATCGCAGTTCAGCAGCTAACAATTTGCAATTGCAACATAGTTTGCAGATTCAATTGTTTTTGCTTTTTTTCTCGATTGTTTACAACGTAAAATATCCATCAATTCACTATAGATTGTACAAGAAGCATTGGATGAAGCGAGACGAGGTCGTACATGTATTGTGATTGCACATCGTCTATCGACAATCCAAAATGCCGATATGATAGTTGTGCTCAAAGATGGTCGAGTTGCCGAACTCGGCAATCATTCACAGCTATTAGCGAGGAAAGGACTCTACTATCGACTCATCGAAAAACAAAAAATCAAATAAGAGAGAAACACTATATATCATTGCTTCTATATTGAGTTACCGTTATTTGTTAACACCGAAAAGGTGAATTTATTTATTATGCTTAAGCCATTTTTTTTTTAGTGAAAACATAACAATTCTCCAACAGGTGGGAACTTATTACGAAAAAGCTTGTTGAAAGATGATAGTACGTCGAAACTGATGCAATAATAATGCTTAAGAACTTCGATGCATTTTTTCCTCTAAATGCAATCCAATAAGATCTTGAGATTGCAAGATTTTTGCCTTTGGGCACAAATAAAAACTCGCCCACCGTACAGGAGACTGTTGTTATGCAAGCGGATGAAGTGTAAATTATGCATAAGTACAACATAAGAGATTTTATAGGTGGAAACTATGTTGACCTATTGCATCGCTCATACAGTCATTGACAGTGTTTTATGTGTTTTTATGCTACTTGCAAGTACAAATTCCCGACAATGATTATCGAAAGTTCTTATATTAAAAAAAAAAGGATGCATCCTAATTGTTTACCTAATATTCCCTCTGACCGTACCTGTCAAATCATATTGACGGAAAATTTCTTTCCATTAGCATTTCACCTTATACAAATCAAACAAGAAATAGTCCCATAATGAAGCAGTACTCAATTTAAACGCATAAATTTTTAATGTTATTTGTTGTTCATACAAAGAATACTACTGCATCAGGTTCTCATAAGCGCTTTTCAAAAAAGTCATTAGTTCATTGATGCTGACATTGGATTGCTGATCTTTCATAACTGAGCTCCTTTCTAATTGTTTTATCACTCGAAAACATATGTTAGCTTTGGAACCAATTGAACGAAAACCAACCGATGAGGATGGGCGATCTTTGGAGACACGAACCGATAGGATGCGCGATTATAAAAATGTCGATTTTTTTACTGACCGAACACATTTGATAAAGGAAGAATTTCTATTATAGCCGAATGCCATTGAGAATATTACGTTCTAACATGTCAAATCATTGTAATACACGTCATCGTCTTTAGAAGTGCAAAGCAATTCGAGAACCCAATTTTTTTTTAAACTGTAATCAAAGGCAGACAAATTTATTTTGTTGGCATATCACAGTGTAATATTTTTGCGTTTGCTGAAAAGAACAAAGATGAAATCGGCAATAAATGTTATATGAATAGCTTTCCGCAAGAAGCTTTTTTATTAAAAATGTTCCATTAAAAAAAACCGAATTGTTTGCATAATACTTGTAAAAATTCATTTTTTTTTCAAATAGTTCACATTTCCGAAACATATCTCGATAAAATTTACAAATATTTCAAACTTTTATTTTTAAAATCTTGCTAATTTTTAAGAGTTCAGCGAAGATTTGATTTTCAATTTTTGAAAATTTGTATTTTGCGTATCTCAACATTTCTTACTAACAAATTGAGTAATAGCTCAACAGCACCCAAGGATGGGTGCCATTTGAATCGGGACAATTTAACGATGGATACTTGATATGCGTTATAAACAGTTCTTCAACATTTCGATTGTGAGTAACGGAATAATAAACGAAAAAAGCGTTAAAACTACAAAAAAAAAGCATTTCAATGCCTATCGTTGTACCTATTGAAACATACTTTCCTTCCTAAACTCTTTGTTTGGCGTCTTATAGAGTGCTGGTTATGCAAATTTGTTGAACTTGCATAAAATCATTGCACTGATTTGATTTACTGATAAGATTATGATCACTTCCTCATTGAGAACAAATTAATAACAACAATAAGAGAAATTTTCTTTAAAGCTGCAAAGATTTTGTTATCAACATTGCCCTTAGAGGGATTGGAGGTGAAAGGAAAATGAGGCGAAATAGGAGGGCGATATGAAGTCCTGTTATTCAGTGTTTTTCATATATCTCAATATGCGTGCTTGTGAGTTTTCATACATATGAACTCTGCTAATCTTCTAAAGAAACTTACGAATTTTGCAATAAAGTAGCTGAATTTTATTGTGAAATTTATGAACTTTGCAATGAAATCTGTGAATTTCATAGTGGAATCTGCGAATTTTGCAATGAGGTTGGCGATTTTCGTAATGAAACTTGCGAATTTTGCAATGTGCTATTTGTTTCGATAATATACCATTGCGAATTGCCGTTATTATCCTTGTTTATTTTGCAGTCTAAAGTGGAGCGTCCCATTTGAAACGTCACTTGAAACCCGTCTCATAAAAAAACTGCATCATTCAATAATTCACATCCACTCAACGCGATTGCATTGCATCATCGTTGACGTTCTCAATTTTCGCTCTTTCGCTCTTTCCGATAAAATCATCAAGAATGTTTTCTGCAACAAATGGTTCTTAACGTTTGCTAAAATTTTCATTTGGAAAAGTTCAAATTCGCTAAAAAATTTTTGTCATTTTGTCGAAAATATAAACCCATTGTGCAAAGATTTGATTAACTGATAAAGGTGGTAAATTGTATGAGATATTCACGTTAAAGTTATCATTTTGCTTTCGGAAGCTAGAAATGCTCTTTATTGAAATTTAAAAAATCATAATCATTTTGTTCGTGAAACGCTAACAACAGAACTAATAGGTTTTTTGGTCATCTCAATAAGGCACCGTAATTGACGAAAGTTGCTCTAAGTGAACGAATTACTCTAATTTTCATATGAACAATGAAGTTCTGTAGGGCTTCCTCAGTGAAATATTATAATTTATGTGTGCTGAACATAATTCTCGCTTATTTAATAGGTTTTTTTTTCCAATAAAAATTTGAAAGTTTTCAGCTCAGAAATGATTTTAATCTTGCGAAATTGCTTGATCGTATTCGCAGTCGTCTTTTCGCCACTCTTTGCGGCCGTGCACAAACGGTTTGTTTTTCTATAATAATAATTACTCGTTATTGATCACAGTTAACAATGCTATTGGTCCTAAATCATGAGCCATGTTCATACAAACGTCTGTCAGACATCATCAAAAATTAGCCATACTCAGACATGAGGCATCGATAGCTAAAGCGCAATACTGTAGAATTATACTGTAGAATTCTTGGTTGATTCAGCTGATGTAATGATGGCTTGTATTTCAAGCCATATTGAATTTGCCTAATAGATGATGGATTGGTGTGATTGTTTTGCAGCAGTCCGGTTTCGAAATGTCGCAACAGGATGGATAGAGGATCACCTTGTCCGAATGGGAAGAAGGCCCAATTATCGGTATATCTGTTTTATTAATGACACCTTGATGTCTCTTCCTTTCCTTTCGCTCCTTTCTCTCTCCATCCTCCGCCGCTCCTCCCCTCCCCCCCCCCCCTCCCCCCCCCCCCCCCCCCCCCCCCCACACACACACTCTTCATTAGAATTTATGCGTTTTCTATTACGACATCGAAGCGGTCTGTGAACAGTGTTTTCACTGGTCATCAAATAGTGCCACCTAAAGTGATCAATTGTTGAATTTCCCAAATTCTAATGATTTTTCCTCTTTTAAAAGTGAAGGAAAAAGAGGAACAAGATATTTCTCAATTTTCTTATTTTCTACGGATTTTTGAAGAAGAAGATATGAAAGGTAAGTTGAAAGTTCATAAGGATCGATTAATTTTTAATAGGAAACAATCATCCATCAATAATGGCATCAATAATCTATAATGATCTACGCATATTTGTAGTGGTTCTATGATACAGAGACTAACGTTTGTCTCTCGTTCAAATACAATGGTTGCGGTGGTAACTCGAATCGTTTCGATAGTATTAATTCATGCGAAATGAATTGTATACCTCGTGAGTTATTTAATTTTAATACAACCTCATCATTGGTTCGGGGATTTTCCCGCTGAGATCAAACGTTGATTTATATACCGCCTTTATTTTTCATATACAAATTTTATATTACTTGTTAGTATTGTTTACTGTTGCGCAATGATACCGTAAACTTTTTTCTACATAACTTGGCTAGTAAAAATCGTCCTTTGTTGTATACTGAAGTAAGCATTCATACAGTATGCAGGCATTAGTGAATTTTTAAGGAAAAGGGATATTTTCGCAGTATTTTCATTTTAATGATTGTACTTAATTATTGCCTACTATCATGAATGGTGCTTTGTATCTTATGCATCATATGAAAGTGAGCGGAAATGTCATTCAGGGCACAAAGAACAGATACCACAATCATGCGTTACGTTTATAGGCTATTAAACGTCGTAACTTTGCTTTGATATTCACATAACGAATGATGCCCATATTTAGCTATATAAAATAATGAAATTCATATAAGTGAAGAGTGTGGATGATGGATGAATGAATCTCTTTCCACAAGATGGTAATTTACTTGAAAAAAGTAAATTTTTTTTTTCAAATTGTAGCTTGAAATTTTATTCCTTTGTGGATTTATGAGATTGAAATGAGGTGAAATTTTATGAAAGGTAAAACATTCGATTTTCCCAATATTGTGATTGAATGCAATAGTCCACATTGTTGATTTTTCTTAAGCTAACAGCCGTATATCGAATAAATTATGCGCAAATATAAAAAAAAAAAAAAGGAAAAATATTTCGTAAGAGATGAGAGTCTAAATTTATTATTGAGCAATTTTATATTATTAATTAAGTAATATTATATGCGCAATATAAAAAATTGCTTGAATAGTATATAATGAGAATGAGAAAACGAATGATGACAGTATTGAACGTAGCGAATTAGTGGTATTTTACTCCTGGGAGTGAAACTTTTTCTTTCCGCCATCTAAATGAAAGAATTTGCAGCTGGTTTTGGCGCATGTGCACTTAATAAAGAACCCTTCAAGAACAGAAATGGTCGACAACGAATCTGCACTGAACCGGATGGCGAGAAATGCCCCGCTGATTACAAATGCAAACGCCTCGCTTCTGAGGGAATATGTTGCCCTAAGAAATCAGAAGGTAAGTTCTCTTTTTTTTAAGTTCCAAACCTGCATTACTACACTAAGTAATATAACCCTCTGGTCACTTTTATTACATAGGTGTTCGGTCGCCCAATGACTGCAATTTCTTTTAGACCCTACTGTTGTTGTGCTTTCGTTCGAGGTTCCATTTTATGGTAATTTTAAAATGATGAAGCTGTTGTGTTTTGTCTCCTAGCATTTTATATTTCAAAATATTTCCAATAGTCAGTCAATAATTAATTCAAATTACATAATTAATTGCGTTGGTTGCTCTTCGGGTTTAAACAAACACGAACACAGCGAGTTCGAGAAATATTTTAACAGCAAGAATAAGGTAATAAGCTAGTGCTTTTTTTTCACACGGTTATAAATTCTCTTGCTTTGCCATATCGCTATGTAATGATTATAATGGTTCTTTCTATCGCGTCGATTTGAACGTTGTATACAGACACATTTCTATTAGAAATAATTTTCGTGATATATTGTCATCAAAAAAATTTTCCATCCCTTATGAACCTCTCAACAAATAATTCAGATATCATTCAATTTTATTGCTATCCTTATTTCGATATTTTTCACTTTAAAATTAAAAATTTTTTCATTTCTTTCAATGAGTCATTGAGTTTTTAATTATGAGATTTTGGAATGCTTGAATTTAGCGACTGACTTCTCTTGAATTTGATGGAGTTTGATGGATTTGTAGATGTGATCCTATAAAAACTAGTTAGCATTGCTTCAAGTTATTTGGGAAAATTACAAATCTTAGGACGATTTCTTCGGCATACTTAGTACAGACCTCGAGTTCAAGTATGCTCTACCAGTTTAACAATGAAAGTTGTTTACTGCAAAAAAATATAAGCGTTCATTCCTCGCCTCGAGGCATTTTACTCCTTCAATCGAGAATATCGATTCGCCTAATCGATAGCCATTACAGAGTTGTTCGCATTGAACTATGGAGCAGTGTGTTCGATGGGCAAAACAGTTAAAATCGATCGCGGCAAACGAAAGTCCAATTTGCTGGGTAAATCGTGCGAAGATGATTTTTGCCCTGTGGGCAGTAATTGTGTTCAAGAAGAAATCTTCGCTCATTGCTGCGAATAGATTTCTCTCCTATTGATCCATCAATATAAAACATCTCTCTTCATTTCGATCACTTTCACCTAATCGTTTCTTTATTCTTATGTGCATACTTTTCATCGTTCTTCTACTACCATCATCCCGTCATATTTCAATTAATAAACAGTACTATTGTATTGAGTAGATATAGCGAAGTAATAAAAAAATATTATGCTTGCAAATTGATGCATAATCTATTCAAAGATTTTTTTTCAATTTATTCGTTTATATGAGTTATATGCTGCCCTTTAAATGATTCAACGAAACGAATTATGTGACATAAAAAGCAAGAAATTTTGCTATTGCATATTCAACAGAGCTGCAAACATTGAGATTCTTCAGACTCAGCTATTACATCACGCACAGTTTTATCTCGAGTTACAAATTCTCCGGTATTATTCAAAGGGGAGGAGAGGGGGGGGGGATGAAGGAGTGTTTTTTATATTTTATTCTTACTGAAGCTTATTGACCAAGTCCTCTCATGTTTATTTCTGGCAAATGTAGTGCATATTCTGTGGTGCAAATGTAATGCACTATTCCTTTCAAACGATGTGATGTCCCCTAAACATGTATATCCACTACTTGAGGTAAGACATAGCTACAACTGTAGAGTATACCACCTGCCTATCTTGAGCTATCAGGGCGGTGTTGTCAACAGTGGCTATTAGCTGATGCTTAGTTAATTTCATGCATTATTTAGTTCTAACCAGTCATTATCGATTTAGTTTTGTTAATTTCAAACAAGAAAAAATATATGGTGGAAACGTTTAAATGTTCGATCGTATCACAATAGCTAGATGGGATGATCCGAATTTCGTTACATTCGCATCGAAATGCTCGGAATATGGAACGTTACGCTTAGTAACGAAGTTTTTATTTGGATGTTGTATCGAAGCGGTAGGTTAGATGAGTTTCCAGGGATGGTTTTACTTAAAATAACAAAATCTTAATGTTGATTTTATTGCAATATTTCCGGAACGAACTGAACCCACCGCTTTTATTCATTTATTAATATATTAAGCTGATATGTTGATAGTGTTATACGATTGCAACGAACATTGCTCTTTAATATCTGCAGTAGTGTTATCGAATCAGATAGAGTTTATTATAGGTGTAGAGAAAAATATTTTGCAATTTGCAAAAATTACGTCAACAAAGATTTGAAAGGGGAAAAGGGTAAACCTGAATTATTTTCGACTAAATAGAAGATACAGCAGTAAAACAGCATTTGTGCAATTTACAATATGGTAGAAAGGGACAGTACAGTGAAATGCAATTAAAAAGTGCAGTACGGTATGTGGTTACTGGTTTAAAAGTTCGGTAAAGTGAAGTGAAGTGAAGTAAAAAGTAGGTAAAGTAGAATTCATTGGATGAACTTTGCAGCTGTCGCTTATGCGATAAGTTGCATTGTGTTGAGTGGAAAATTATAAAGCGGATTTGAGAACGGCGTAACATCTGTCGTTAATAAAAGAGCAATCCCTTTTAAAAGATCAGAATTAATAAAAAATTCCCTTTTAATAGCACTCTTCGTCTCATGAATATAAGGTGCTGCTTGAAACTTGCAAGAAAAGTTGGAAAATTTCTCTCCGAAATCGAATAAAAATTTCGCTTTAATTGAATGTAAAAATGAAACGTGGCCTCCACCTTTCCCTACCATCCAGTGTTGAAGAAAGCGGCTCGGGGCTTTTTAAACAGCCAGAATTAGTGACACTTAGTGGAGGATCAAATCCGGGTCGGAGCTCGAAGTGTACTACAGATGATGACGATGGTAATTGAAGATTAAAAAGAAATAAGAGCTGTTATTTTGAATTGCCTTTCTCTTGTTCAATGATAGATTTATAAACGGAAGAGAACGCACGTCGAGGATGAAATCAATCCCCAAAATTTTTAGGTGGGAAAATCTTTTCAAGTCCCCTCTATATCACTTCTCAACAATGGTTTATTCTCCCAATGTACTTACGCTAATCTTTTCGTTAGCACAAAAAAAATCTTTGATCGGAGTATTCACAACAATATGAAAGATTCTAAATTTTTAGTTCTTTTTGGAAATATGCCATTCTCATGTTTGACATCGATAAGGTCATGTGCCATCCTTTTGTTCACAGTTTGCTTTTAGTGGCGCTTTTATCACTGAGTTCATTTTCCATATTTCATCGTTTCACCGGATCGTTGTTACTCAACATTTGTGCACCTTATAAGCTTCGTTTATTTGTGATTGTTTGAAGATGCCAATTTGCACATAAAGTGTTGCTAATGAAATTTATAAGCTCTCTTATGCTTTTCTTCATAGATCTTTCCTATTTATCGAGCATCGTCTAACGAATCCACTAGTATCCTCCTATCTTCACGATGCTCTCAAAGGAATTTTCGAATTTCAAAATTATTTTTTCCAGTGATCAGATGTGCGCGCTCACGACTATACGCCTTCTGAACCATTACCTAAATCTTTCATAAGCTGCCTATGAGTTAGAGAATGCGCTAAGACGAAGATAATTGAGACATAAGCGCTATCTAAATGTGGCAAAGTTGCAGAGAGCGCTGATTTCATCGTGAAACATTGTGTCATGTTTATCAGCGTCTTACCGGTGTTGTTCGTTGTCGCTCAATCAAGGTTCGTTCTTTTCACTTAAATATAAAATCGTCGTTTGAATTCTCTAAGTTGAGGTATAATTACAGATGATTGCTAATGTATTATTTTGAATGAAAACCAAAGTTATAATTCCACTGAAGTTTTTAACGGAGATGCAAGAGTTATAAATTCACTGAAAAGATTTCATATCGATATGCAGTAATAACAGTCGCAAGATGCGACATCAATTTTAACAGGGAGTTCAGCTATAGAGTTGTGAGAAGCTGTTGGGAACACTTTGAAGAGATGTTTATGGATACAACTATGAAAGAATTGTGGATTTATGTCCACAACACTGCTGCTTGATTGGTTTCCTTCCGAGAAAATGAAAGTCGAATTTATTCGATGCAAGGAGCTTTGAAAGAAAAGAGGGGTAGGGCAGGGTTTACTCGAGATGATACGGTATATTTCTTCTACTCAGCTCCTTCAAAGCTCCTTTGATCAGCTCCACTTTCATTCAAATTGCTGCAAATGAAAAAAAAAGAAAAAAAAACAAAAAAAAACAAAAGAAGAGAGCAGTTTGTTGATGTAACAGCAGTTATTCACACTGAAAAAATTCCTTTTATGTATTAGATTTAGTGCATTCTTTGTATAATCGTATTAAAATTTCATTCTTTCTTTATGCATAATCGACTGATGAAAGTGCTTTTGCGCTGCATGAGTCGACCACCTTTAAATATTAACAGTAATGGTATTATCTTTATATTTGAGAATAATAATATAATCAAGGCATTTTAATTGTAATTACTTTTTAGCGGGCTATCGGATAAGTGTATTGGTCCGAAGGATGTTGGTGAGCGTTGCACTGATGGTAACAAAGAAGCTGTTCAGGTGTAGTTTCGGTTTCACTCGTATCATTCATGCAGCAATTTATGAATATTTAACATAGTAAAGTCTTGACCACTTCAACGTCCGTTCACCGTCCATCGTTGGAATTAGTGAATGTCCAATAACCAGAATTAAATTCGATGGTCGATGATAAACGTCGCTGTTAACTAATGAGGCAGCGTAACTTCTCACGTGACTGAATCAACGAATTTATTCCCATACAACACAGGACAATTCATAATAATGTGCAGATGTTCTAAAACAAGGCGAAAATGTTGCGCTAGAGATCTATATAGAAGTGCTGAAGTGACTGTAAGTATATTAGCGTACTGATATGAATATAACTGCATTATTTATTTACGATATATATATATATATATATATATATATATATATATATATATCNAAAGGATAATTTGATTCATAGAAGAATTCCAAGGATATTTTAGCCATCACTGAATTTCATCATCAGAGATTTTCATAATAAATGCTCTTTGTAGAAAAAAGTTCTCACCCTTTTTCGCCGCATATATTACCGATCTATGACAAATATATAGTGTGCTATTTTTCGTAGCATTTTTTCATCATTTTCTAAAGAAATGTTAGTGGGTGGAAGATATGTATCATTAGATCGGTTGAATATGCGGCAAAAAAGTGGGAATTTCTTTTACTTTATTAGTTAAAAAAATGTTCGCTGCACTATCTAACTGAAATTCGAAATAAATGAAATCTTTTATTAGAAAAGGAGTGCACTGTTTATGATAAGGGCACTGATTATCACGGGAAGTTGCACAAATTTAATGCAAACATTGGTTAATTTTTTTTGGTTTCATCTTAATTTCATGAAATTCACATAATCCGTTAAAATTCGTACTCAGAATATAATCGATTTCATCGATATTTCAGTTCATGACAATTTCTGTTCATTACACAAGTCACCACTCTCCGATGATAAAGGACAACCTGTGATTTGCTCAGGCAAAGTGGGAAATATTCAAAAGTGCCCTGATGGTTACTTATGCAAGACGGTTGTCTTTATCGGAGCTTGTTGCCCGAAAGCTTCTGAAGGTTTTTATTTACAAATTCCCACAAGTAATTAAGTGAGCACATTGTCGCTACAATATAACATTGCAAGTGTGCAATTTCGATGAAAAGTTTCGTTTTGCTTTGTGATGTTATTTGAGAATTGTTCGATATGTATATGATGTTGGATTTCATCTGTAAAATTGGTAATAGAAGCGATAAAATTGATAAAGGGAAAGGGGGAAGGTGCTTGAGATGTTCAATCATATTTCGTTAGTGTTTAGCTGAAACCCCTGAGAATGTAATCTATGTACGAATAACTTAATCATTGTCATAGTCTGCAAGTGGACTTCGTTGGAATTATTACTAAAGGAATTTCCATCAACAAATTCACACTCCATTACTATTGTTCAAGTTAAGATTTCCTTGGATTTAAATTTATCTATATTTGATTCGAATTTATCTACACGAATGAAAGATAAAGAATAATGGGGTAGCTATGAAAAAAATTCCGATGAATTAATGGATATAATTGTTGTGCTGTTTGGATATTAGCAGAATTTTCCTGAGGGGAATGCAACTGATTTTGAACATTTACAACGAAACGTAATTATTAATGTTCATGAAGTTTTTTTAATCGAAAAAATTTTTCACAAAATCATGAAGCAATTTTCAAAAAAATTTTCAAAAGGTAAAGATTTAAATGATCATAATTTAGTGGTATTACGATAATGAGACAGAGATATGCCCCGCGTTCAGGTATAATGGCTGTGGTGAGAAATAAAATCGCTTCTCTGAATATGCGGAATGCGAGCAAACTTGTCTTCCACGTTAGATACTTTTCAGCATTTTTCCTTCCATATCCAAATCGTGGAATTGGTGCTGCCAAGCAAAAAAGGAGCCCTATCGTACGCTCTGCTACCTTTCAAGGCTTAGAACTGATAACGTCCCTTCCTTCCACCCCCTTTTCCCCTTTTTTCTCTGCAACCTTTTAGGGATGGTAGTTGAAATATGGCTTACTAATCTGAAAATATTTTAAAATATACTTTCAATTATATTGACGATTTTTGAAAAGTTAAAAGCTTGCTCTACCAACAATAGAGTCCCGTCTCGTCGACACAAGCCATTATTTGGCTACTCACACGGCTATTCTCCGTTTAAAAGCATCATATTCTTCGATCAGCTCCGATTTTCATAAGCCTAAGCCCAGGCCTTGGCCTGAGCGTAAGCCTTAGCCTAAACCTAAGCCTTGGCCTAAGCCCAAGCCTCTATTTGCACAACTTTATAGCCTTTTATGAATCTCTCAATGTTGCCTTAAATCTCATTAATAATTGTTGCCTTTTTTGAGATATCGATTTTTAAAAATCTTTTCCATGGCTAATAGCTAAGTGAAATTTTGAGTACTTCAGTAGCAGATTAAATTGTAAAGATTTACTTCAACAGCTCTTAACAACTTTTGCTGAAAANGAAGATGCTTAAGATGTTCATCATGCTTCGTTAATTTTTTTTCATGCCCCCTCAAAACATAATCTGCATGCTGATAAGCCTAATCATTGTAATAGCTTGGGCTTTGTTGAACTATTACTAAATTGGTTTCCATCGATCTACTTGTTTTCCAGTTTAGCATTTAAAGCACACTTGGAGCCATAGAGCATATTCTCTAGAACAAATTGATCTAGTGATATAATACTGTAGGAAACGATGACTGCGATTAAACTCTGTCAATTATGCTGATGAATTACGTAAATTTCAGCGTTATACGAACGCAACATTTTCCCGAAATGCACAAACGGCAATATCGTGAAAATTGGCAATACCGAGACGAATTTATTGGGGAAGTCATGTGGCGATAAATTCTGCCCAATAGGAGCTCAATGTATGCAACAAGAATTGACTGCATTCTGTTGTCAGCGAAATTGACTTATGTAACGGATGTATTTTTGCTTTTTAGATCTTACAACGCAGCTTTAAAATGAACCAAAGTTTCGTTGTTTATTTTGACCTGAGCTTTATCCTTTAATCCACCTGGTCATTGTTACCAGATATGGGGCGCCTATCATCTAGAAACATTTGTTATTAGTTGTAAAGATTCGTCTTCTCCATAAACTTGTCCAGAGCCGAGAGCTTTAAAAAAATATCTTTTAGAAGAATTTTCTTTAGATGGAGTATATCATCATGTATCTAAAAGTCGTTAAAATTAATAGATATCTGCGATTAGGGACGGAAAACATTTCCTCTCTCAACGATCAGCATCCGTTTAGTGCCACTGAAAACCTGCGCAACATGACCGTGAAAGCAATACATTTGAATGGGTAGATAACACCTATTGCATATTTTCGTGATCGTCAGATGCAAATATGACAGAAAAAAACAGCGCATTTATATCGTATGCTATTTCTCGATGAAAAAGAAGTGTACAGTGAGATGTATTGGAGTGATTAACGAATTATTACTGTATACGAATGATTATTGTTCGACGTAAATTTTAAATTGATACATAAATAGATAGCTTATATGAGCATTTTATTTATTTTTGTTTGTATTATTTTTCATAATTTTCTCTCGTCTGTATATANCTCCGTATTTAAGGATGGATATTTACTAATGAAATGAAATTTCATTTAAAAATACATCTAAAATGTTGAAATTTAGATCTATGTTTTCTGTCAACGGGATTTAGGGATAGTTCAAAGGCGGATTTAAGGAAATTTAAACGAAAAGCTTTCGTTTCCCTGCTCATTGATATCAGTGAGATTTAGAAGATAGAGTCGCAATTGATTCGAAAACACCAAAGCACCAAAATTTCTAGAAATTATTTTCCAAGTGCTTTCAAATCAACAGCAGTGATATTGTTGAGCGATTCTTTGAATTCCGTATATGGTTTACTTTTAGTAACTACATGAAAAACTGCATTATCCTAAATTTTTTTTTGTTTCTCCATTTAGGATCATCGAATTTTTGTGTTTCCATCTATCTCTTTCTTTGCATTTGAAAGAATTAAGAAATTGTATCGCTTGCTAGCTGTTCGGTTTCGCTAGCTGTTCTTAGTATCATGCATTGATTATGTTGCAGCAACAATTGTTTGCTGGTTAGGGGTATTTTCGCATAATTTCCACTTAAAAACTTCAATTGACCTAATTGAGGCATTTGTTTCATTGCAATAATAAATAATTTTATTCGTTTTCTTATATATACATAAACGTAGATTATATTCAATGCTTTATTATGTATGCAATGTCGTAATTCGAATATCTTCAATGCAATTAATGTAGATTGCATATTTGCAATATCCTTTGCATCTAGTTCTAACATTAAAAATTTTTAGCATAATTAATAGTAATTATTTGGCACCCTTGGAAAAATGCACTTTTCCGCTATTTAATTATATATCTTTCAATTTAATTATGTTTGAATTATGTTTTTGCTAGATTACACCTCATTAGGGCAATAAAAATGGAGTACCATAAGTTCTAGCGTTGAACTGGTACTTTGATTTCGGTTTGATGCCAATGCCTCAACGAGAGTGGCACATATTTTAAACGATACTTTAGAGGCGATTTTAACTTTTTTAACTTTTTTTTTGCAATCTTTCTTAATGTATTTCTGCTTCGAGTATTGCAATTTGCATTGCGTAACTTTGCAAAGTTTGCTTATCAAGCATGTTATTACTGCATACTCTAGCTAGTTTTTGATCCAATTATTTACCAATTGCTCTAATTAATAGAAGTAGCTGCAGGCATTGTTTTATTCCTTCATATTGTTTTCATGTATTACTAATTTTGCAATGATAAATACTACATCGCTTCCTTTATTCAATGAGCCTTTTTTTTCAAAAAATATTCCAAGAATTTTCTCTGTTCAACTCAATGATTGCCGGTTTGAAACTATCGAAAATACAGACATTACCGATATACACATACGAACAAATACGAAATTGCTAAGCCGTTGAAGCTGTATCATTCGAAAAAAAAAGAGAATAGCAAATTAATTATTCAATATATAATTGCATTTTTATGCATAAAATTATCGATTTTATTCTCTTTAAATTTGATGCGCTTTGCGTTCACATATGTTCCTCAACTTATTGCTGCTATTGCAAGTGATCTCTGCTAATTAATAGATATCATTACGGTAGCTTTTTTTTTTCGTTGCTACGTTTCCATGGTTCATCTAAATTCTTTGTAGTTGATTAATAATCCTTCCAGAATTTAGAATTTCTTCCTAATGAAGTTCACTCTTTAGCTTCCTGTAAATATTCGTCTATCAGCAAATCAAATCCATTCTAACTAGTTATGCTTTCTTCTAGTTTAATTTCAAATGGCGTTAACAAGTTGCTTGCGTTGAATTCATTTCGATAGTTTAATTTCACTCTGTTGCTTTATGGAAGTTTTGTGATATTTGCGTTATTTGAAGCAAATGAACAATGCGTTAACGAGGAGAATTTTGCACGCTATTTCTATCTTTTTCTCTGTAGAAGAAAAATTTTTTCTAATATTGATTCAATAAAAAATCTTTCAAGAAAACAATTTCGGTGGGCTTTTTTGCCACGATCGTTGAGACTTTCACTTAATTAATGTTCATATTTATGAAACTTTTTAATCTAAATGATATTTGTCACCATAGACTATCGAAAAAGCAGTTTTCATTCACTGGCTACTATTTTTCCTTTGGCGGTTTTCCAGGAAAAATGACCCATACAAACTTAGCTGTTTTCTCTTTTAAAAAACTTTTTTTTCCATATTCTTTCATAAATGAATATGCTTGCCAGAGAGCAAAAATTTTCCAAGCAGTAATCTGATATTAGAGCGGTCATATCGAGTCGAAAACATAAAAAGAGGCCTTCATAAAAATTTCTTAACTATCTATGAAGGTCTTTTGAGTCTATTTTTAAAAAAAATTTTTTGTCTAATTTGTATTTTCTTTCTTTCTTTTTTTGCTTGTTTCTTTTATCATATCATGTTTTTTTTTGCTTATCATATTATATCATGTCATGTTTTTTACAATAAAATTTTAAAAGATTTTTTCTTCACTACTTACATTGCTTTAATTTATAAATATCGTCGTCAAGTTGAATTTTTCTAAGGTGAAAAATTCTCTACTATTAATTTTTCAATATAAAGCGTTGTTCATATCGGTGACTTTGTTGTCTAATCAAAAAAAAAAAGATCTAAAGGATTTTAACTTAGCAGAAATATTAACGAATCTTTATTGTTCATCTAGAGGAAATATGGTCGATGAAGCAACAGTACCTTCATCCGCGATTTATCTCTCAATGAAATCGCCATCGCTCACCTTTAGCGGCATTATATTAGCCGTTTTGACGATTATCGCAGTTGTTTTAAATATGTTGCTACTAAGAGTATTGCAATTTTCATGGCATACCTTTGCGAAAACTTATCTCTATTTACTTGTCATCTCGTTACTATTTGCTTCACGTGAGTTATTTTACTATTTATTAACGATATTTTATGGGCCATTTCAATAGTTATAGTAATTTTTCTCAATGTTTTTTGTTGCATCGAATATTGCAATTTGCATTGCATAAATTTAAAAGCAATAACTTTTTTTTTGCTTTAATCATATCATTTCACTGTTTGCGTCACCTGAACGTTTCATTAGATTATTTTGCAATAGATCAATGAGATAGAAACAATTTTGAATGATAAAATTCATTTTTTGACAGCTTCACTTTATACTTTCAATATCGAAATATAATAAAATATATTTGTACTATTTATCCTATTATAAACGTTTTATAGATGTATAGATGTTTATAGATGTAAACGTTTATAGATTTATAGATGAAGATAATAAACGTTTTATATAATAGATGTACATTGGTACCTCATGTTGGTACTATTTATCCCATTAAAAAAATACGTTTATCTCAAAAATATTTTAGAGACGTATTTAATGTGTAATTTTTTGGTAATGGTTCCACATATTTTTGCTAGATATCAGTTATATCAACATGAGACGATGATATTGATGTGCTCAATGAATTCGATCGGCTATTATACAATGATGTTCACTAATGTTGCAATTGCTCTTGAACGAGTTGCAATATTCTTTCTTAAAAAAACTCTTTATGCATCGCGAAAAATTATCGTCATTATTCCATGGTTGTTATCTATGATTGTACTATTGACAGCTCAGTTTATAGGATGTTATAAAAGGTGAAATATTTTCTTTATAAATATGCAAATGATCGAAATAAATAGTGAGATAATGCTAAAAAATGTGAAATTCTATGGATAGTGATAGATGAACGGGCAACATGGACGACGAATTAAATGAGTGCATAAAGAAAGCAAAATGGACAATGATCAAATGAATAAAATAAAAGCAAAAAGCATTCGTCAATGAAAATATTTTCCCATTTCATATTGATGATTAGTTATAGTCAAAAATTTGAACAGAATAATCTATTTACTGAAACATTTCGAATTAATTTTCATTCCATTTCATTCATGCCTAATTATGCGCAACAATTAATAATGGAGGTTTTAGTAGAGAAAAATTTTGCGGTAAAAGTGATAGAAATTTTTCATAAATTTTTTTTTTGCACAAAAAAATTTCACAGATTTCACTACTCAGCTGCTTCAACAACGAATCCCAATATAGATATGCATTTATCTGTGTGAAATTTTCAATATATTCTATCAGATGGTTATTAGTTCAGTTATTAAAAAATGTACTAATAATCATTCCCTATGTGTAACCAATCAAATCCTCTAAGTAAATGATATCATATGGCATTCAATTCGCACACCTAATTAATATCACTAATGTCAGAAGAATGGTACTTACAAAATGAAAAATTATCTCAAAATTTCTTCTCTTTCATTACATTAGAAATTATCATCAAAGTAGAACACGTATCGTTCACTGTTGGGAGGATACAAAATTTCTTCTAGCAAAAAACTATTCCCTCTATAGCTAGATGAATAATGAGTTGCTCTTTTCATTAGACCTCCTACTTGAAGCTTCAAATATCTAAGGCCGAATACTCAAAATGAGAAGTATTGGGGGGGGGGGGGGGGTGTTAATGAAGGGAAAAAAATAAAAATTGCAGTTGAGGAGGAATTATGGTTAATGAAGAGAAAAAAAGAAAAATTGCAGTTCGCCATTTATGCAAATATACTCATTCATATAATTTACGTATTTCAGCTTTGATTTACATATTTTGCAATATACTTTTAAATGTTCAACGGGATCTCCACTCGTGCATATGATATTTCAACAATTTCTCTTTTGTCTTGGACAAGTGCTCTCTGCTGCAATATTTACTTGCTATATTGCAATTATTATAAAAGTTATTAAAACGAGAAAATATGGCGGTAATAGTGGTACACTACCAAATAAACAAGAATATAAACTAGTAAGTGCATAAATCGATTGAATTTATCGCACCGATTTCTTTGAATGAGAAGAAAATAGGAGGAAAAAATAATGTCAACAAACTCAGAACTAGCTGGAGAAAATCCGTGAAAATATCTATTATCATTGACCTATAGGAAAGCAGACGGGTAGGTGATTGCATTCGAAATGCTTTTGACCTACTGATAATTTAACTTATAATTTGGCAATTTTTTGGTTTGACCCTCTACTCTTAGTCATAATTTGGCCGATCGGTTCTATTTATTATCTGGCCATTTAAAAGAAAGATTACATTGTATACATCCAGCAAATTCTGCTATGAACTCAACCGTTCGTAATATCGGTGCAACGTTTTTCGAAATATCAACTTTTATTCGAAAGTAATGAATCATTTAGCAGCTCCCTGACTTTCTTTCACTTGAAAAGACCGTTAAGAAAATACGCCAAGGGTTTTAGCGATATAATTTTTTTTGTGTATTTCAAACTAACATACGATATATCGGCGATCATGCAATTATATAAAATTTATCGCTGCATTATTGTATCAGTTTCAATAAAATTTGAATGGTTGAAAACATTTTTAGGATAAGCAATGTTCTGAAAGTCTAGTTTGGAAGAGTAAGGGGATGAATGATGAGAGTGAGAGGAGGGTGGGGTGGGGGGCGGGGATGGACTAAGAAAAGTTATGCTTCTAAACGTCAAAAATTGACTCGAGCTTATTGTAATCGAAGATGCATAATTGCTTAATCATCATCATAAAGCGTTATAAATCCGTCCTCATTATTATATATCGAAAATTCCCATCGTATAATTATGCGTTTTTATGTTCATACGTATAATTACTAGAAATTATTATGCGTTCGGATCATTTATTTATGCCAAAGTTCATACATAGAGATGTTTCTGGATTAATGATAGGAAGAGGTGGAGGAGGGTAAGGGTAGGGAGAAAATGTTTATTGAATCGAACCATTCAAATCATCAACTATTCAATTTCACTATAGGCTATTTCAATCCTATAGAAATAACCCGAAATACATCAGTGCAGTACAGCTTTCACCTCTGATGAATGATGATATAAATTAATCGAGAGATTCCACAACGAATTGATGTATGATTCAGAAATTGAAACTAGCACATGGACAAACGTATACCATATGTGTTTGTACATATATGCACATATTAATTGTAAAACTTACAGAAAACGTCTGCAAAGAAAATGCATAAAAACGCATCAAATTATTTAAAGAATCGAATCGTTTAGTTATTACGGATGATTTGCGAAAAAAAGCACAAATTATATATATATATATATATATATATATATATATATATATGCTCAATTTAGATTCATTTTTGAGAGAGTGGATAATGGACTCATAACTTGGAATTTCGAATTCACTAAAATTGCAAATAAAGTTATTTATGGGCACCAGTTTACTTTATTCTTATTAATATTTTCATACTTTATATATTTATGCAATTTAACTTTTCTATCATAGAGTTGCAATTAAGCTTAGAGTTAACTATAGTGGTGGCTAGAAGTTTCTATTTCGAAATTAAATATTCTATAAATTTGAAAATTATATCAACAAACGCTTTAAAAAATGGCATCCTTTTCCTATAAAAGATCTGAAATATTATTCTACATTTTATCATACGGTTCTTGTGAGAATTAAAAGAAGGCTGCTTAATTTTTTACAATTATTGGTGTAATTAGCATCTGAAATTTCCATATAGAAGCTGAGCGTTATAAATATTCTTTATTTAGCATGAATCTTTTTGGTAGAAAGGAATTTTGCATGATTGTAGGCCAATTATTAGGTCAGTACACTAAGCCAGACCTATTATGTCAGGTTTACTAGAGAATTTTAGATCACTTTAAATTTCAGGTCAATTTAGGTTAATTTTAGGTTTTTTTTTTTTCAGAGATCACTGATGATGAATATCGTTTCAATAGGGAATGCGATGTGTATGCCAGTTGTATTGCTTCTCTCAAATGCTCTCATAAGAGAGACATTTTATCGTCTTATTAAATCACCATTCAAGCTTACCATATCAAATATCGTATCGACTGAAGTCGTTAGTATACAGCAGAGAATGAAGATACGAAATGTTGCAATGGAAAATCCCATTCAAACTGGTCATTTATCCAGGCAAGGAAGAAATGGAATTGCTTAAACATCTTGTAATATTTGTATTGTAAATAGCAATTAAAAATGTAATATTTTGAAAGTATGCTGAGGTGGCTAACATGTTGTAGAGCTGTGCAACTTCACTTGTTAGGCTGAATAACCGAATATTCTTTACAAGAAAAAAAACCTTGACAAGCACAAATCTTTTTTTTTATGAATATTGAGTTAGAATCAGCGTTGGGACATTGTAGACACGCATCAACAAGCTTATATTGTTGAGGAAGACACTTCTGAAAAAAAAAAAATAAAATTCTGAGTTATAATATACATCAATGTACCAATTTTTCTTCTGCAGTATAAAAGGTTTTCGGTACGAAAATATCTGGCAATCAATTACAGTTCGTGTGACTAATTAGATAGTGTTGTTCTTTTAACGCCTCATTGTTGCCTCAGGCGATTGCTTCAACGATGGCATCGCTTCCCGACAGTTAATGAGTGATCGATGAGTATCCTTATCTTATATAAATATCAGGGAACATGGCAGAGCAAACAAAACGACTGAGATCATTTCAAAAACATTTAGACAGAATATAATAATAAGAGGAACCTGAAACGTATGGGTAAAATTAAATTAGGAATATTGCACGTGCTCAATAATATACGTTCGATACTTTCTACGTAAATTATAGAGTGCTATATAGTACTATTCTCTGTCTATTTCGTGTATTATTTGTGATAGTATATTCTCAATGATGCTATTAATTATCTAAACACTTCTCGCTATGCGTCTGATAGAAACAGCCAACCCCGATATGTAGGTATTCAGGTTTATTTAAGTAGCATTCAGGATGTTTTGTGCTGATCCTTTTTTCGCTTCGTATCGGTCAAAGCTTTTTACTTTTCTGGCCAAGTAGAGCGATTAAGTAGGCTGGGAAATTTTGTCCCCAAGTAAGGTGAAAAAATAGTGATCCAGGGAAGACGTTCTTGCTGGTTAAAATCCCTATTCTGAGAAATAGCACTTAACGGTTGAAATGCCGATCCTGGGGGGTGGTTTTCATTGGTCTCCACTGTTTTTTTTATACCCAACTCATTCTTGATTTTAGACCCAACTAAACTAACTCATTATGACTGTCAACACTTTCAAGAAAACGTTTGGGTGTTTCTTTAAAAATTTAACTTGCCGTAAATCAATGATGGCATTGAACAAGTGAAGATCCCACTAGTAGTATTAGTTTGGTTATAAATTAAAGCTGGAGCTCAAGGAAAAAATATTTGAAAATAAGCAGGAGAAATTTATATATTTGGTCGTTATTAGGGATAAGTTTGAGGTCTCAAAATAATTAATTGATGATTAATGGCAATTCCCCACTTTTGATAGCAATATGAGGTAAATGAACAAGGTTATATTAGGGAGTTTCGTGGATGCGTTATTCTTGCTTTCAAAGTTTTTGTTGATGTTTTTATCGTTATAGTGCTAATTCTTTTGAGGCTAATGTTCACCTATTTTTCATTCGCTAAGATTTTAGCGGAATTGTAAATGCTTTTTTGTTTGCGCATTTCCGGTAATAGTGTTCTCTCTCTTCTTTTTTTTTTTTTTTTGAAAGAGAAGCATAAAAGTGAAGCGTTTTTAGCGCTCAAAGGTAGCGTTAAAATCATATAAAATTGCAATTTCGAATATTTTATGGTAGTAATTTTTCGAAATTCGCAGATTCTTTTTGAAAGAATTTTTTGTAAGAAATATTCCACATATGCATCCCCTTATATCAGTTGTGAGAAAGTTGCGAGAAAGTCGATAAAAGGCGACAAAAAGTTCACTTTCGAGTAATCAACGCTACAATACACAACGATGGTTAAATATAAATGGACAAGAAGGGAGCGGGGAGATGGGTGGGCGGGGGCGAAGGGTAGGGGAGAGGAAGAAAGGGGGAGGATGGAGGAAAGGAGGGAGAAAAAAAATGAGGGAATCACAATTAACTACAACTATAATATAAAGTGATGGCTTAATTCGGAATGCTCGATATGTATTCAAGTATATTTATACAGAAAATAACCGACGAATAGTGAAGAGCCACGAGCCAAAACTAAACAAGAACAACAACACATACGTATAGAAAGAACTAAGCTGAAGCGAAAACTTCCCACGTATGAAAGGCATCCTGAATAAAAGCAATTGAAACAATAATTAGTGTAATAGTAAAACTATAATAAGTGTAAAAGATGTGAGACAATCGAGAAGTTCTACTGATTGAAGAATATTTATAAAAAATGATAGTGGAATAAGGAACTGTAAGAGATGATAAGATTACTATCTGAAGACAACGCTTACACTACTCGATGAGAACAAATATACTCTCAATTTCGTTAAAAAATCACAAGAACAATCTCTAAGAAATTTGAAATTATCACATGTTTTTCTTCACAAAAACAATGTCGGCATAGATCGTTCCTCCATTCGCCGCCATCAAGTTCAAGTAATTTTCCGGTTTATACGCTAAACGAGAAACAGTTGTCCCATTCACGGCGCTCCTTCTTATCTAGTAAAATCAGCTTTGCATCTATACGACTCACCGCTAAAATTTTTATCATTCGTTTACAAATATTTCATCGTATTTTTTTCCACAGAATGAATTCCAGAAGATGGCAAATTCTGAAGAGGTAGGAGAGGGGAAGGAGATGGGGAGATGGGAGGGGATAGATGGAAGGAACTACGATGAAGAATGAGAGAATGTTGCAACAAGTTTAAAGAATTTAAGTTCGTCGTCATAACTGAAAAAAAACCGGAATACAACCTGAATAAAAGCCAAGCGATAACAACATTAATGTGCAAATCCTCATCAAATCATTTATATCGCTAAAAAATATTTTCAAATAAAAACATGCAACGGGTCCATCTGAATGCCTACATACGAAACTCTTCGTCTCTTCAAGGAAAATTTTCTGTACAGAATTGACTCAAACTCTTAAGCAACACTTTTTTTCTAATCGTAGTCGCCATTTTCAATCGTATATCAACCTTTCCTAAAATTTTCTCGCTAAAAAAACAAAATTCAGAAAAATTTATGAAGCCCTCATACCTCCAACCCTCCCCAAAGCGGCAACTACGTTATGGAAATATAGGTCATAGGTTGAAGCGTAAGCTTCATCTAACTGGGCTTAGGCATGCATAGGCTTAAGCATAGCCTCAGGTCTAGATAGCTTCGGCTTAGACTTTCGCCTAGGCATAGGCTTAAGGCTTCGGTTTAGGCTTAGGCTTAGGGGCTCAGATTGAAGCTGAGGCTTAGGCTTACGCCCGGGGCTTAGGCTTAGGCACAGGCTCAAGGGCCTGGGCTCAGGCTCAGGCTTAGGCTTAGGCTCGGACTTGGGCTTAGGCTCAGTTTACGCTAAGCTTGCGCTTAGCTTTAGGCTCAGACTTAGGCTTGGGTTTAGGCTTAGGCTTGGGCTAAGGCGTAGCCTTGAGGTCAGGCTTAAGGTTTAGGCTTAGACCTCGGCTCGGGTCTAGTTTAGGCCAGCCTCAGACCTAGGTTCAGGCTCAAGCTTCGGCATAGGCTTAGACTTATGCTTTGGCTTAGGTGCTTAGGCTTAGGCTTAGGGTTGGGTGCATGGGTTCACGCTTAGCCGTAAGGCTTATGCTGGAAAAAGATTCATAAAACTCGGCCTATTGCATTCTCAGAGAGTATTCCTGCATTCGGCCTTCCGAAGAGGAGGAAGAAGATGCAACCACTCGTCATTTATTGTTGCCGCACCCTAGGTCTCATCGAGATTTGAATTCTCGTCGCAGGAGTCAAAGTCTGAGTGCTGACCGCTACACCACGCGACCCTTATTATGGTCTTTTGTAATCGGTCGTTACCGGCATGATCCTCCGAAAAGCTTCCATTTGAAAACTGTTTATGATGAGTCTTCATAGGGCAGGGGGAAAAATTCATAAAACCCTGCATATTGCACCTTCAGAGGGTATCCCTGTATTTGACGCCTCCCGAAGAAGAGGAAGAAGCTAGAGCGACTCGTCATTTATTGTGTGCGCATCCGACCTGTCAACAAGACTTGATCTCGTCCCAGGATCCTGAGTACGAGGTGCTCACCGCTACACCGCGGGACCGCTGCTGTGACCTTTGTAATCCCTTAGTACTGGCGTGATCCTCCGAAAAGCTTCCATTTGAAAACTGTTTATGATGAGTCTTCATAGGGCAGGGCGAAAAATTCACAAAACTCTGCATATTGCACCTTCAGAGGGTGTTCCTCTGTTCGGCACCTCCCGAAGAGGAGGAAGAAGATACAAGAAGAAGATTTCTGTACTGGATCAGTACCAGCGCGATTTCCCGCGTGAAAACTGTGTAGGATGGGTCTTCACAGGGCAGGGAAGACGATTCATAAGACGCGGCGTATTGCGCTTTCAGATGGTATTAATCTGTGCGGCGCCTCCCAAAGGTGAGGAAGAGGCGACGGCAACTGGTCGTTTATTGTGTGTGCATCCGAGGTCCCGCGAAGATTTCAACTCCCGTCGCAGGATTCAAAGTCCTGAGTGCTGACCGCTACACCACCGGACCGTTGTTATACTCTTCTGTAATCCATCAGTACCGGCGTAATCCTCCGAAGGGCCTCCGCGTGAAATCTGAATAAGATGACTTTTCGTAGGGCAGGGAAGACGATTCATAAGGCGCGGCGTATTGCGCTTTCAGATGGTGTTCCTCTGTTCGGTGTTTCTACAACGAAAGGAAGAAGCTACAGCCAAGCGTCGTTTATTGTGTGTGCATCAGAGGTCCCGGGGGGATTTGAACTACCGTCGCAGGATTCAAAGTCCTGAGTGCTGACTGCTACACCACGGGACCGTTGTTGCGATTTTCGTGGTGGATCAGTACTAGCATGATCCTCCGAAGGGCCTCCGCGTGAAAACTGGATAAGATGAGTTTTCGTAGGGAAGGGAAGACGATTCATAAGGCGCGGCGTATTGCGCTTTCAGATGGTATTCCTCTGCTCGGCGCCTCCCAAAGGTGAGGAAGAGGCGGCGGTAACTGCTCGTTTATTGCGTGTGCATCGGAGGTCCCGGGGAGATTTGAACTCCCGTCGCAGGATTCAAAGTCCTGAGTGCTGACCGCTACACCACGGGACCGTTTTTGCGATTTTCGTGGTGGATCAGTAGTAGCATGATCCTCCGAAGGGCCTCCGCGTGAAAACTGTATAAGATGAGTTTTCGTAGGGCAAGGAAGACGGTTCACAAGGCGTGACGTATTGCGCTTTCAGATGTTATTCCTCTGTTCGGTGTCTCTCCAACGAATGGAAGAAGCTACAGCCAACCGTCGTTTATTGTATGCGCATCCGAGGCCCCGGGAAGATTTGAATTCCCGTCACAGGATTCAGAGTCCTGAGTGCTGACCGCTACACCACGGGACCGTTGTTCCGATTTTTGTAGTGGATCAGTACCAGCGTGGTTTTCCGAAAGAGTTTCGCCTGAAAACTGTGTAGGATGGGTCTTCACAGGGCAGGGAAGACGATTCATAAGACGCGGCGTATTGCGCTTTCAGATGGTATTCCTCTGTTCTCATCTCCCCAAGGAAAGGAAGAAGTTACAGCCACTCGCCATTCATTGTGTGAACATCTGTGTTCCCCGGGAGATTTGAACCTCCGTCGCACGATTCGGAGTCCTGAGTGCTGACCGGCACACCACGGGACCGCGGACTTGCCCGTAGAAACGAATATTTTCGAAGGATTGGCTACTGTGGCAGTTTGTCTGCGAAAATTATTTTGCTGTGCATCGCGCTTACTTTGAGAAGAAATTGGTTCTTCAAACAATTATATGAATGGCACTCTGATGATCTTGATAAAATTGACCAATTTTTTGGTCAATTTGGCTTAATTCTAATCGTGACGACCGGATTAGCACATAACTGTCGTTGTCGAGAGCACACACGTAGATTAAAAATATGCGCTGCGAAAATATATCGCCACAACGCCTTCCAATAATCTCTACAAAAAAAGGTACATTAATAAAATGTCGGTTAAACAACGAGACTAGACGAGTATTTCGCGTATAATTTCATATTCCACTATTCAAATATTTCTGCCGTGAACTGTAGAAATTACAAATCTATAAGTTTAAGACCGAACTTTCGGTTGTCTCTTCAAGTGTATTGAATATTTGATCAAAACAGTTGTGAACTATGCACCTCAGCGAATGTTTCATTGATTAGTGACAATACAATTAGCATAATATTATACGTCATCGTTATATTCAAACCAATAAAATTTTGGGCAAATTTGCATATGAGAAATTATGTGGAATTTCCGAATCGTTCAATTTTGAAACTTCCCTTGGTGGAATTCTTGAATTTGCATGAAATTTTGCTATAAAAGCAAGTTTTCTATGGAAATGGCTGATTGTTAACCGCTTTGTCGTCTTGTGGAGTCTCCCGGTATTAACTCTGTGATGGTGGCCCGTCCCAGATCAGTTTCTGCGAAGAGGGATCGCCAAACACATGGTCTTACAAGCAGTGCTTTTGCGAAGCAGAGACCGCGCGACAGTCATGGACGGTTCTTGCCCACAGGGAGGTTCGCGTTTGGATGATGTGTTGACAGTGGGAGGATGTAAAATCCGCATTAGTGGGCATCGGTCAGGGGTTAACTGCGTTATGCATGCAAGTATCAATGACGGCTCGGTTATGTGTTTCAGCAAATGTACCGACAACATAGTAGCGGTGATAATGAATTGCCTACATGTTTGAGGGCGATGGTGACAGCTTGAAGAGAGCTTGAAGAAAATACGAGTTATTGCATAATTTTAGAAGGCGTGCTACTCCGGCAGCCGTAGTACGACTCTCGCGAACGAGGTCGAGCAACTCTTCAAACCGGTCATATGGTATCCGATCTAGGTCGATCTCGAGCTCTCACTCAACATCGCAATCGGTAGGCTTTGAATTCGTTTGATTCGCTTCAGATTCATTAAGGGAGCAGCAAAAACAGGATTTCTGCAGTGAGATGAAGGAACAATAGACTCGGAGGCAAACCGAAATTTGCTTGAAGAAATGATGACAATATCTGACTGCTTGAACTGGGATCTTTTAATAGATACTTCAGTTTCCCCGCCCTACTGACCAGGCATATTTAGCAATTTATTCAGTTCGTCGAAATTTACATGTCAATTTCAGTTAACCTCCACCTAAATAAATTGCTAATATCTTCAGAAAAGATTAGTATCTGGCGCTGAAGAGGTTCGAAAAAATACTTTGTCGCTTGATAGTCGTAAGAATAAATGAGGGATCATGAGAAAAAGCTTACAAATAAATAGAAATACTCCGCATGATAGCAGTCACAAATAGTCTGCAAAGTACCATATCTCTAACAGATCCTATCTCCAAGATACCGTATCGTTAGCACCACTTACACTTCGTAACGACAATTCCTATGTATTGCCTAATATTTTTTAGAACATACCATAGGAATGCAAAACAATGAACGTTGAATGGAACACCTGTTCTACTCGCAATCAATCCTTGCCAGTATCCAGAATCAACCTCAATAAGCATTTTCAACGAGTTAACTTTCAGCTCCGTCGTCACTCACTTCGTGGGGTTGGTTCGTCACGACATCATCTCCGTCACAGCCGTACGATCTCATCGCGTTCGAACTCACGTCGCTCGAGAAACTCTCGCAAATCGCGTCGACGTCGCTCTAAAATGACTAACAGCAAAACAGTCGAAAGACCTAAAAGTCGTCGTGTATCGACGAGACGATCCCATCGCTAAACATCTACTCGCCACCGTTTTCCCTTTCCCTCACCCCTACACGAGACAAAAATCCGCCATCGACTGACTGTGTTCTTTACCCGACGAATGACGCAATAAATGAGGGTTGTAAATAGCATTGTACAATAAATGAATGCAAATATGCAAGTCAGTATGCAAAAACATTTAGAAAGTGAAATCAGAAGGGAAATCACAATTCCACAAAATCTTGTCATAACGCTAATGGGATTGCACGCATTTGTTGCGAGAAATCCACTTGAAGCCTTGGTCAGGCGTGATCGCAGTATGGAAATACGATGTATTGTGTATGGGTGTTGTATTTAGTGGGACAGTGTAACTTCTGATGGAGTTTTTAGACTCCAACTCGATTCGATTTCTTCGATGAATTCCAATTTCAGGAGGCGACAGATGCTTATTTAATAATGCTGATGTTTATTTTTCTCAATAGTAAATTAATGAAGTTCAAGCAAAATAAGACATATATTCATGAAATAAGCGCGCATAATTAGGTGATACATTACAATAAAAAGCGGAAAAGCAAGCACGTAATGAACACTGAACGACCAATAAAAAAAGAAAGAAGATATGTATAGGTAAAGTTGGAGAAAAGTTCAGTGGAAGTGAAATGAAGGAATCGCGACTATCTGAGAGCACTTTTTGAAAAAAAAAAGAGGTGATTTAATAAGCGCGGAAAAAGTACAATTCTATATATTTGCTAGATTTATCTAAAAATTTTCTCCACATTCTATGTAATTTACTTAAATTTGTTGTCTTTATTTCATTCGATTTTTTAAAAGTTCTATTTGGCTATTTTTCATTATATTATTTTTTCTCACTTCTATAATTCTATTACTTGTTCCAATTCATTCGGTTATCTCTTCATATCTCAATTTTGAGAAAAATTCAAATTTTAGTAGAGAGCTCATACCATTTAGAGAAAATTACCGAAATTCTTACTGAAAAAAAATGCAATTTCAATAATCTCCATCAGGTTTTCAATGAAAAATCATATCGCTGAAGTCATCTTATATATCAATAAAAATGAGAAATTTTGAAAAGTGGACGTCATGGCAAAAGAGCGCAAATTAAAAGTTACACCGTTTAAATTGTCAGATTCTTTAATTAATAGTCGAGAAATAAACGAGCATAATTGAATTTTTATTTAAGCTTCCCAAATTTTTTTTATATTTTGTCACTTGGAAAATATAAAGTTAGGCCATCATGAAACGAGTGATCTATAAATTGGTGAGTGAAGAATATGCGTCGCTACAGCCTGCTGTCTATCATCTACCATAAAAACAGAAAAACTTAGCACCTGAAGTCGAAAGCAAACGATATAGTAGAGAACTTCACAGAAAGTGAACAATTGTATTTTTTTTTTTTTTATACAGAGGAGATAGAAGTATGATTGTAAAATTTCCGGTCTTAGGTTGAAGCACTCTCGCCACTCTGAAAAACAGGACACCTAAAAAAGTCCAGAAAAAAGTAGGAGGTGAGGATGTTCTATTTCGGCTGGTTGGTAAAGGCATGTCGGGACCTAACGCTCAAATTTGAAACTGGAAAAGTGCACTAAAGCTACCCTGAGTGTTCCCTGAATGAAGTAGATTTTAAGTACAAAATAAAGTGAAAGAATACTAAAAGAAATACTTGCTTCTTTTTTTTAAATTGGGCCGTTTCGTTTTCTTCTTTTTTTCATCGCTTTTGTATCTTTATTTGTAATGCACTTCATATCACTGTTAATGGTATTGGCAATATCGAAGTAATAGATGTGGCTGATGCAAAATTCCTGAAGATAATCACTGCTTAGTACAAACCCTGACAGATCGCTATGGTAGCGAGACTTTAGCTGCACTATTCATTCCAAATTCGACAACGATTGTTTAGGGTACTGTTGTAGTTGCATGTCACTAGTCTTTCGGTGGGTCTGTGATCTTTCCTGGAATCTTCCAGGTTGTGGTATCTGCGCCTCGGGATGGCCGTACTTACATCCAGGCCATCCGTGAGGTCGGTTCATATCGTGACATTAGTCGTAGCCAGGAACCATACCCGATTAGCTTGGTCGGTCAATTTTGAAAACAAGTATGAGCATATAAAGATGTCCAAAAATTTGCATATATTTGCAACCATTGAGTATGCAGAACAGTGCTTTTACGTTATTAATTAACTGATTGTTCGAACAAACTTGCAGAAAGTTCCATTCTTACGTTGTTGCATTGCTGATCTAGAATGAAAGTCAACTGTTGTGAAATAAATTCAAATTTTTTTATTACTTCTGAATCGTTAGTTTTATTCAAATTTGTAGTGAACTTTACCACTAGCAGATTTCGAAAGTCGAGCTTCAATGGCTTTCAAATTGAAAAGAAAAAAAAATACAATCAAAGAGAGGATTTCTACGATTGGTTTCATCGGTTGGAATATGAGTGCTCATTGCTGTATTATTTATTGGCGATTAATGTATCACAGGTCGATCTGATTAAGAGAATTCCAAAGGCGTGTATTGTTTCAACTGCTCGAGTAGGCTTCTTTTTTATTTTACTTATTGTCAGCCAGCTGGCTTGATCAGCCGATATACGTATCGTGCCGATCCACTTAACGTGATTTCTATATATTTCTATGCATTGTTGCGATGAGCAGCGATTTTCGCGTAAATACAGGTTATTCGAAATGTATTAAAGAAACCGGACTGTTTTAGGTAAAATATTGCTAAAACTGTGCTATTTCAAACGTCCAACAATGGAGGAGGTGATAAAGAACGAATTGGGCCTTAGCTCATTGGAATCGTTTGGTGGTTCGGCTGGTGGTTGTATCAGTCGTGGAGGAGGTTATCATACTGATAAAATCGGCGATGTGTTTATCAAATTCAACGATAAACAAGATGTAATTTATCATTTATTCGAATTGGATGCTTTTTTTTAATCACTATTTTTATTTTATTTTCAAACGGTTGGCAACTTTGATTCGTTGCTCATTCTTCTCGAAATTTTGAAACTCACGAGATCTATGATCTACTGCTTGTAGTTCCTGAATAAGACGACGACAATTTTGGGAATGTTTCTCACCTTTGAGGTCATAAATTAAGAAGGATTGCTTTCTGAACGAAGGATTAAGTTGAGATTCGTGAACGCAGAAAGACGAGGAAGTGGTTGGAATTGGCAAACTGTGAACTACACTTCCTTTGCCCTCCTCCCCGCTTCCTCTCCTGGTTCGCTATACGAGATTATCCATTTTAAAATTGGGTGAACTTACCTTTTTTGCCTGATTCAAGTTGGGAAACTGCCTAACTGTAGTTGATGTTCGATAATTGATGTAATAAATTGAACTAATAAGAAAATATGAAGTGAAGTGACTCTGTCGCTGAAGCGTATGAGTAGATGCATTAAAAACCTTTAGAAGTTTTAACACCGAGTTAATATAAAGTTTACCGCGAAAAGAAGCATTTGTTTCGAGAAATTTTTAGGCGAAACGAATGTTCGATGGTGAATATGCAAGTTTGGATGCGATGTATCGAACACACACAATTCGAGTACCTAAGCCGATCAAGGTTATTGCCTATTTATTTTGATAAAACTGTTTGCCTATATTAGAAAGGCTGAAAGAATCCAAAAAAATCCATAACGTAAAGTATATATATATATATATATATATACATATATATATTGATGCCTAAGAACATCGATTAACTGACTTCACATTAGATGACAGGATTTCTTCTCAATGGCAAATGTTATAATTTTCATTGAAAATTGATTATAAAATTGAGCGAAAATGCAAAAATTGTCTTACAATTGAGAGCTGCATGCAAAAATGTAGGAAACCATAAGGAAATGAGAAAAATTTTGAGGATTCTGAAGGTAATAGTATGCAAAAAATTGAATTTGCGAAGCTTTCTGCAATTACCACCTCTGAAAAAAAGGGGAAAGCAGAAGCAAAAAAAAACTATTCAATTCTAAAATTGCGCTCTATTTTTGAAATCGTTCAAATCCGACACAAATGCATAAACTGTTTTAAGTGTTACGTCAACGCAATTAATATCCATCTTGAGCCGACAAATGTAATATATCTCTAGTGAAATAATTGAAGTTTATGATAATGAAGAGTCATAATCCATCTGATGCATAAGGATTGCAAAGTCAACAGACTATAACTCTTCATTTCCTCAACTTCACGTCATTGTTGTGTTCTCTGTAATCATTACCTAAAAAGAGCTATAAAATTTATTCGTTTTTTTTTTTTGTTATGTTGCAATATGAATATAACAGAGCTGTTTTCTTCGATATAGGATGGCATTGCGTAAATAGTCATGAGGTCATGAGGCAGTCTATTATATCAGCTGTGAAGGGAGTTTTGAACGGTTTTTTTTTTCGAGGCACTTTGACATTAATCGAACGTACCAAATGCTTTTTAAAGTCGTGATAAGTTATAATAAAACGTCAAAATGACTTATATAGATAGAGCTGCACTATCATGGAGCATTATATTTGGTTGCAAACCTTCGTTTAAAACAGCTGCTGTTATGGGCCTCTGCAAATTTTACGACCAACTCTCNCCCCCTTCCTCCCTCCAAGAAAGGAGAATCGACAACCGGGAATCTTAAATTTCTACAATTCATCCTACCTCATCCCTATTTGCAACCTGGCCTTGCTTTTGGTGTTAACGAAAATTGGGTGGTCCTATCGTCCTTCATGGCCTTTTAAGATGTGCTGTAGTAGTTCAAGCTTTTCAGATGTTGCTCTTTCGTTTTTCATTTCAAATTTAATTGCCTTTAACTTCTATGATGAAATGCTCTCATATTTAGGCAATACTCTACTTTTTGCAGAGTATTTCATCGGGGGGACGGAGCTGCTTAGTAACTGAATATATAAGCCTGAATGGACCATCGAAACCAGCACAGTTGGGCAAGGAGCTGGCCAGGTAATCGGCCTATTATTGCATTATGCCCCAGTGGGTATAGTTAAGAGAAACGTTCTTGTAGAACAAGAAAATTCCCTTATCATTGATGCTTCTTGTACCGTTACTTCCCTGCTCATGTGCGTAACACGCCTCGTTGAGCTGATAAACTTCAATAATTTGACCATGATCCAGCTGAATGCGGCTTGAGGTGAAATGCTTCTATTTTCATCGTTGACCACTTGCTTACGAGTGTTTAGTTTCGAGGTAGGGGGAGGGGGTACTGCTGAGTGATTGCCACTGCGAACGACATTTGCATAGTGGGGAATTCAATTTGTGCATATGTTCGTATCAATCAATGGTCGCTTAAGTAAGAAGTTGCCCTGAGTGAATTATTCGAAATTCAATAGCGTTCTATCAGGGGAAAGGTGATTAATTCCGTTTAAATGTTGCATATATTTGAATGGCATGCGTGTTATGTTACCGTATACCTCACATATAAAATCCCTCATTTCATATAATGTTTATTAAATGTTTGTTCCTGCAGGTCATATTATCGGTATGATCTTATCTTTCAGTTCTTTTATTATAAATTTCCAATTTTTCTTTTTTTATTATTGAAATTAAGCGATAAATTTCTTCTGCAGTGTCATGCAAGAAGTGAGAACATCTTTCCCGCAAATTTCGAAATGGAAGTGCAGCATTTGTCTGGAGATTTTCTTATGAATATTAGGCTGGTCATTGATCCATTGTAGGCGGCAAGAGCTGAAACATTCATAGAGCACCTTTTGAAGCGACACTTAAGTAGTGACGACCTGAAATTCACGAATGTTCCCATCTGGTGAAGTTGTGCTCACGTTGATAGCTGAATTCGTTGATTTAATACGCTGATGGCAGATATGATAGTAGGAAGTATTGATGATTATAAGGTTGAAAACATATAGGCAGAAATATTGCTTCACATTCAAATCTCGTTTCAGGATGCATATTCATAATGCGAATCTTCTGGCCGAAAAAGAGCACGCAAGTGGTTTTGTGGGTGGTGCCGAGAAAGGACCAACGCCGGTAACACAATTCGGTTTTGAGGTTCCAACATGCTGTGGTTATTTGCCACAAAACAACGATTGGTGCGATGATTGGGTGGTAAGCATGTTCAGGTGGATTATTCACTCGTTGGCTGCACATTCGAGTGCTAGGGAGGGGGGGGGGGAGGGGGTGGAAGACGACATTGAGTTGGTTCCATTGTTGGAGATTTATGGCCTTAGATAACAATACCTAATAAAAGTTCTGTTTCTGAGTAGCTAAATATTCGCTTCAAAAATAGTGTCTTTCAGTTCTTTTATTATAAATTTCCAATTTTTCTTTTTTTATTATTGAAATTAAGCG
Source organism: Baylisascaris schroederi (assembly GCA_006503575.1). Classification (NCBI taxonomy): domain Eukaryota; kingdom Metazoa; phylum Nematoda; class Chromadorea; order Rhabditida; family Ascarididae; genus Baylisascaris; species Baylisascaris schroederi. Next base: position 270,474 of record QEWY01000133.1, on the reverse strand, counting down.
ATAAATTTCTTCTGCAGTGTCATGCAAGAAGTGAGAACATCTTTCCCGCAAATTTCGAAATGGAAGTGCAGCATTTGTCTGGAGATTTTCTTATGAATATTAGGCTGGTCATTGATCCATTGTAGGCGGCAAGAGCTGAAACATTCATAGAGCACCTTTTGAAGCGACACTTAAGTAGTGACGACCTGAAATTCACGAATGTTCCCATCTGGTGAAGTTGTGCTCACGTTGATAGCTGAATTCGTTGATTTAATACGCTGATGGCAGATATGATAGTAGGAAGTATTGATGATTATAAGGTTGAAAACATATAGGCAGAAATATTGCTTCACATTCAAATCTCGTTTCAGGATGCATATTCATAATGCGAATCTTCTGGCCGAAAAAGAGCACGCAAGTGGTTTTGTGGGTGGTGCCGAGAAAGGACCAACGCCGGTAACACAATTCGGTTTTGAGGTTCCAACATGCTGTGGTTATTTGCCACAAAACAACGATTGGTGCGATGATTGGGTGGTAAGCATGTTCAGGTGGATTATTCACTCGTTGGCTGCACATTCGAGTGCTAGGAAGGGGAGGGGGAGGGGGTGGAAGACGACATTGAGTTGGTTCCATTGTTGAAGATTTATAGCCTTAGATAACAATACCTAATAAAAGTTCTATTTCTGAGTAGCTAAATATTCGCTTCAAAAATAGTGGATAAGTTCCTCTGTTTCAAACTGTATATTTACCATGTTTAATGAAATGGGCGAGAGAGTCTACAGCTATTAATTAACTAAAAAATCTCGTAAGAGCTGCATGAAAAGCAGTCAACAAAGAGAGCATTTTTGCAATAAAACTTTTATCACATCTTATTAATGATACACTCATGGTTTATCTTATCAATATTGGTCAGTGAAGTGGACTTCATATGGAAAGGGATTCATGGCTAATGAACAAACTGAATTATTCTTGCAAAGGATACGGTTGTGAGGGGGAGGTGTTTGGTCGCTCACAATTAGGATTACGTAGGGGGCTTCCACTTCTAGCACCAGCAGCTTGCTATTCGGAGCAGCCAAGAATGCCATACTTATTGAAAGCTTCTGAGGTTTGCAGTAACCTATCGTTCTCTCACCTTCTACTGCCCTCCATTTGATTTCCACCCCTAAATTAGACCTAGTCGTACGTGCACACAGGTCGTCATTTTGAAGTGGATTACGAAAACGTTAAAAGATTTCAACAATATTTTCACTTTCCTAGTTTTTCTCTCAAACGTTCAATCATTTACTTCTTTAAATAGCAGATTTTACTAATTGCGGCGAGCAAATATTATTTCCACCGCATCTTCCGCTGCATATCTCGCATGTGTTTGCATAAATATGCTTTAAGCAAAGACAATTAATGTAACAAAAGAATTAGGAAAGCTTTTCATCCATATCCACATCTAAAAAGGTCCAGAAGGAAGCATAAACTTTTGTGATGTAAATAAATTCATGCATACTGCATAGGTAATATAGGTAGTTCTTGTTTACGCGTTTTGCCAAAAGAGGTATAAAAGCAATGACCATGTTTTCGAATTGTTGGTGTAACTATATGGAAAAGAGCAATTTTGCATAACTGTTGATAGGTTTGCTCATTTTTCAGACATTCTTCACTCGTAATCGCTTGAAATTTCAAATCGACATGCTGCTTGAGGTTTTTGTTTCATTTTTGTTTCATTCATTTCAAGTATAAAATATTTCCCATTCTGAGACGCAGTATTTTCGTTTTTTCAAACGCAGGAGTGAGGTGCTAATTGAATGATAGAACACCCTATCTCCACGGCTGAGATGACGGCTTTAGGATGGCATGAGTCTTTATATATGAAGTGCTTGTAGAAAATGAGATTTGAACGTCACTCTCATGTCTAACCTGCTGTTGATTAGGCGAGCAAACTTTTGATTCCACATTTCAGAAATTCCTCACTTTTATTCGAAAGAAAAGAGAAAATGTTTCATTCTTAAGAAGCGTCACGTTTGTGGGGTTGACATTTTCGCAGCGTGCTTGACGATTCAGAGCAATGCTGCGCATTCAGCCGGTGATATAAGAATTGGCCACTTCTTCGTGGCACCACTTTCATATATTTGTGATCTTTAAGTGATAAAATAGCTGAGATTCCGACATCTCTAATACTTTGTTTTCATTGATCGATTTGAGTACTAAGCTTGCTCATTGTGGTCGTGAAATTTGCATAAGGTTAATTTGGTTCGCATGAACGAGTGATGCAATGAACCTCGATTTCACTCGATTACGGCTGTAATGCGATCCTCTCAAAGTGTTTAAGACCTTTTAAAACTTCAGGTCAATCTCGTTTGAGCATATTGCCAAGAGACACATAGAAGTCCTCCAACCACGACAGTGTCATGCTCAGTCATGAAAGAATTTATTGGTCTTTAGGAATTGGACTGTTTCTATTTTTTGCTCTAACAGGAAAAACTTCACTGGGAATTAGTATCTTTTAATTTCTATTGCAACAACATCGCAGAATCCTACAATGCTTACTAGATAACTTAACTATCGAATTCTGGCCGTGCCAAATTCCATTCTNGAGAAGTCAGAAAGCATCTTTATGAGAGAAAAATGGAAGCGACTAAAATCTCCTTGAAATTAATAAGCTGTCTATTGAGGGAGATGACACAAGGAAGATGAATAGAAGGGAAAATAGAAAATCAAGCTAATGCTAGAGTGTAAGTTGGTGGTCACTGGTAGTGAAGGCATAAACCTCACCGAAATTAGGATTCCACAGTATTTCACGGGTGGTTTTTGCTTTGGCATGATGAAATTCTGCCATATCTCCCCAGTTTCTAAATGGGAATGCAGCATTTGAAAAAAAAAAAACGATTTAAAGACATGTAAGCTGGAAATAGCTTCAACATTTTAAACATTCCGACTTTCCGCTTGAATGGGTGAGCGATATACAATTTTTGCTGTTTTAATATTATGCCCAAATTTGCTGCTCCATATTCATCTTTATGGATGTCCTCATATCCCCGTGTTGTATTGTAAGAATGCTGGAGATAGAAGTGTTGCATGTACAATTGTGGTGGCGCCAACAATTCTATAAGTGGTACGACGCAAAAGAAAAGTGGCAATTTTGATTTTAGGAATCACTTCGGTGGCGGTTACCGAGGAGGTTCGCTTTCAATAATGCAATCACTTTCGTGAACGAAGGAATTCTGAATTCGATTTTGAAAACATGAACATTCTTTTCACTTTATACTATATGCGTCATTGCTCCACGCATTGGTATTTTTGTTTTCTGCGCTTACCGCCTATTCAGAAGGGGAGAGGGGGTGAGGAGGGGCAGCAATGCATCGGGATGATTCTGTGCTTATTTTTACGCACCTCGTGGTGATGGTCATTTGACTGAATGCAGAAATAGGTCGATAGCGGACTCACTTTTATGAAAGTGTTGATCCATTTGTCGGGCTGTGGAGGCATCGTTGCTGTTCAGTTTGCCCTCAAAGACCACATTGCGCCGAAGAAATTTCGCCTATGAAACTGCATTGCATTACATCTACGTTATTGATTTCTTTCCTTCTAGAAGGACTAGATAGGCACCTCTCTCGAAGCAATCATCTGTGAGGATGTTATAAAGCCATGAAAGTGTGGCCATACGAATATGATCGAGATGAGCTTCTCAGGTGAGCAGAATTTTTGCAAGAGATTCCTGGGTTTCTCGGTGTTTTGTTCTAAAAAATAGAACAGTTGATTAAGTAATGAAGGATATAGGAGGATCGTGTCATAATGCATGTAATCTTGCGTGTTCTGTGCTTCCGTATGATTTAGTTATGAATATAGCTTTTACCGGCTTTTGTTCTATCTTTTGTTAGCGTAGTCGTTCGCTGGGCTGAGGTAAAAGGTAACGGCAACAGTGCGGTCACTTTATCACCCAGAGCCTTGGAGTTGTGCTTGAGGGTCATTTGCCCTTCATTTTATTTTGTCTTGGCAATCCGATTCGGGCTCTTAATGTAAGTTTAATGTGATTTCGTCGACTGAGCTGGCAACATATTTATGTGAACCACTAAAGATCTATTTTTATTTAACCATCCGGAGGACTCGTTTATAGAAGTAGGTATAATGATTAAGCCTGTGTAAAAGTAAACAGCCTCTCCTTCTGAAAACAGTGAGTGGAGTAAAAGAAGACAAGGAATTGTTTGAGATGGTTGGGAGAATGTAAGGGTGTCGGGCCCTGTTCTGCCCTTCTACCCTTGATTTGTCCCCGAAGAATTTGCAGATTTCTATTTCGAGGCTCGGCCAGATACTGTGTAATCTGGCAGCAGAGATTAAGGTTTTTACTAAGACTTAAAAAAATCAAAAACAGTAATGCGGAGCAGATAACACGAGAAAAGAGGGACGTCGCTTGAACAGAATCTTGACATGAATGGTTCCACCTACCGCCAACGAGCACCAGGAGCTCCTCAGGGCCGACGCACTTTACGGCCGGATTGTGCACCGCTTTGCTCCGAACCGACGACGTCTTACGTGGAAGACTAGAGGCACACTGATTCCTGTGTTTGTTCTCTTTTGTGGTTGTCGCTTGTTTCCTGTGCCAGAAAGCAGTTGATGATCTACAACTCTGCAAATTTAGTACATATGGTACATTAAGGTGTTCATACTAAAAACAACTTGTGAGTAGCCTTGTCCATTTATATATTCAAATGATTGCACCTTGTAAATTGAAGCTAGTATTTTTATTATTTATATCTATAAATATCATTTTCGTTTACCTTCATCAAGTTGGTCAGTCTAACGAACGATACATTTCAGAAGATAGAACGCCATTCGAATTCGATCCCANGGATGCCTTGTGGGGGTGGGAAGCTTGGAAAATGGCACGTTCTGTCAGGAGACTTTTCACATCGTTCATGCTATTGTGTTGTATGGTTTTCATGGGAAGCTGCAATGCTAATAATTTTCGAAAAGTTGCAATTTTCGCGTATTTTTCACTTGTTTGATATAGAAATCGTGGTTGAAGCCGAGAATGGATATTTTTGCTGAACGTAGTTGCGGTGCTTTGTAAAAAATGCAGGTAATGGCAAAATTGTAGGGACACTTCATGAAGAGAGGTGCTCGCTTCGTGGCCAGTGAAAGGAGAATGTGATGATGTCACGTTGTGTGGGATAGGGAAGTGTAGTTGAAAGCCACTTTCCTATTGCTGAGGTTACAGGAAATAAAGTGGGAGGGAGGAAGGGGGGCAATATGCCCCCTTGATATGGGTTTCCGTTATGCCTTTTGACTATGTCCACATTACCTCGATTTCATCTTTCACGATGAACTATTGTTTCTTCGATGATACATGTGCACCACATTGCCTTTCAGCGTTTCTCATTCCGTCAAACCGCCTCACATACCTTCCTCATGTTTTGTGACCTAACGATGGATTTATTCCAGTTTGCGACTGCAGAATTCGTGCTTTCAACATCGATTTATTCCAGTTTGTTACTGCAGAATTTGCGCTTCCAACATCCCTCATAAATATGATTAAACCATCGGAGCACCGGCGGAGGCCTCCCCGGCGACGAGGATTTCGATATTTATTGAATTTTCCACTTTTAAAGTATGAAACATAAAGAACCTATAGATATTCAAACGTTCATCTTACAAAAAAATCGATGTTCTTGTTGCCATTGAACACGTTAAACAATCGCGTAAATCGAATCAGTCATTAAGTCCGATCAATACAGTTCACATCACTAATACGCAATCGTCCTCTTTCTAAGCAACAATTATTAAACTCGTCCACCTCATCGGCATTTCCGGTAATAGTGCATCAAACAAAAATCATCACATCAACTATAGAACCTAGAATTTTCCCGCAATCCCATATTCCAGCACCAATTCCTATTTGAAATATGAAACGCATGCAACCGACAAATTTTTTTCCTGGTCTGCACTTTTTTATTCTTTAAATTTCTTCATTGCATTTTAGATTCTCGCTCGATGAAGATAAATAAAGTAATAGACCATGTCCGAAGCCATTATGCCAGCACTGCTAAAACACTGCGTCGCAAACTGGGAAGATCGAAATAAGTTTTGCGCATGGCCGTCGTCACCAGCAAAACATTGGATAAGCACAATATTTTGATGATCTTTTTTAAATTGTGCTTCATTTCACTTTCGACGACGCTTAGCTTCACTAGAGGATGATTCTGATCTAGAATGACTGGAATTGAGTTGAATGTGAGGTCATGAAACCCACCATTGAAACGAAAGCGCTCGATCCCGTTCGATTGCTAAGTTTTACGGAATGCCATTTAGTCAAATCAGCAATCGTCAGTAGTTTTGGCTGTGGATTTCCTATCCTTCGTAGTTTTCCATTACCGAAGTCATATATGTCGCAGATTAAAAGAAGAAACGATATCGAAGAATAATGCAACACGAAGAAATTCTTTTACTAAATTTTATTCCTCTTTCGTGAACTCATTAATACTAACAAAAGCTAAAGCTTTCTTGTTAGCTATGGCTAGCTAAAGCTTCGTTGTTTGAGGCGTGTGAAGGTGATCATCAGCGGCGATCATTTATGAGAAAGTGAATCCGGCCGTTTTGTACGTATTGTAGACCTTCTCGATGGCATTCGCATATGCTGCTGTGCGAATGTCGAGTCCAACGTTGTATTTATGTGCCGTCGCGATGATTGCCTTCGCTGAAAGGCATTCACATCATATACATCAATGTCATAAGAAGAAGTCATGTAGTCTTGAATAAAACCTTATTGCGTATGGGAAACGTATGGTGAAGGGGGGTTGGGAAATAGGTGGAAAAAGTCCTGCTGAAAAAGGAAGGGCCTTTTTTTTGCATGAAGAGTCCTATTCGAAATTACGCGTAACGGATATAAGTAAGGTGAGAAGGAGGGATGGGAGAGTAGTTTTTCTTCTATAGATATCTTCTTCATATATTTTCTTCTTTATTCTTCTTTTATTCATGTTCCAACATTCAATGGTCTTTATCTTGCATTGCCTAAGGATTGGAGGAACAATATCTTGCATTGGCTAAGGACTGGAGGAACAACTTTAAAAGTAGAAGGCATCGACGAGGGCCTACTTCAAAGCAAAATATGATCAGATCCGCAAACGATTTCTTAAGTAATATATATGTGTGGCGAAACATCACAATAAGTCCTCCATGCAAAATGTGGGAAAGAGGAGGAAGGGAAAGAGTTTTGGCCATGAAAGAAGGAGGAAGTAGGGTGTGTTAGGAGTGGTTTGTTGAAGGCTGCAAAATATTGAACTCTACCGCACGCCTTTTTGAAATTGGCTTAAATTGTGGATATGAAAAAAATTTGAAAATACTTTCTGTTATCACTTCCTCTGCAATAAATCGCTGAACCTATACTACTTTCCTAAACTTATACATCGCAATGAATTTTTTATTGCCAAATAAAGGCAATGGACATGAAGCAGCGGAATAAATTTTCGAATTTCCACTGAGAAATTTTTCATGACGAAAGAAATTCAACATCTAACCTGAACGTTGCATAGAATACTCCAATGCAGAAGAGACAATTTCCTCCTCGGATGTGATCCCGGCCCTACTCAATAATTCGCTATTCGGCTGGATTTGAACCTTCTTACCAAGCTCCTTCTCCAATGATTGCTCGACGCTAGCTAAAATTAATCGTTGGTACTTCCGAATGAATGCATCACAATGCATTCGCTTTATCAAAACCCAATGGTGGTTGTAAATAAAAATATACATTATTTATTTTTTGCTCATTAGAGGCCATTTTATATCTAATATCTGCGACCATAAACAGCTATCTATTTCAAGGCATTTTTTTCCTTGTTGGTGGTGACATTCTTGCTCAAAATTTTCCTCATCTTTCCACCTAAAAATTCATCTTCTCATTTCACTTCATTGTTCCAATAGTACCAACAACCTATTGTAATTGATTTAAAAAAAACTTAATAGAGTGGATTATTTCGAAATATTTAAATTATCAATTTTTCTGGAAAATATCCAAATAGGCGAACTAACCGAGTAAACTCATGCTGGTGTCCTGTTCTTTTTTTTTTCTCTTGAAATATACAACAAGTGGAATTTCGTAAATTTCGGATTTTTTCGACAATTTTATCTCGACCAAATATTAGATGTTTTGTACTTTTTTTTGTAGCTGAAGGTATATTCTTGCATCTCGTAGCGTTAGTTTCGAATTCTTCTTGTTTGCCTATCAAATACATATCTGAAGCTGAAATAGTACACGGATAGAGATCTTTTATACAGATTTTGAAGGTGTTTTTTTATTTTTATTTGAAGAGGCGAAAATCTAGAAAAACTTTTGATTTGATGTAAATTCCTTCAATACCTCGATTTACTAGGTCCTCATGGGTTCGTACATGTGTCTCTCAATACAGTTTTAGTCGTAACGGCTGCTTTAGCCGTTTTTCTTGCAAAAACAACTGAGAATGGATTCGTTGTATTACGAATGCATGGAACGAATGCTTCTCTAATAAAACGGTCTTGTGCGATGAAACTGGAAATCGAGAAGGAATCTAAAGCATCACATTTTTTTCGTTTTGCAAATCTGATTTGTTCAGCTAGAGCAATTTTTAATCGAGAATTTCAAAACAAGAATACTGTTGTTTTGAAACCTATCGACAGAACTCTTGATCAGGGAATTAAGCAACGCTTTATAGGAACGCATATTATTAGGTGTTTTGCGAATGGCTTCCAAAATCCCTTGCAATTGAAGGACGTTGCCTATATTCGCACATAGACCATATGAACTAGGGCTTATTTGTTGCAAGAAATTTACGTCAACTTGTGAGTCAATTTCTTTATTAAAACGATAGAAGTTGTCGCATCACCTGAAGATTGCCAGCGTGCTGATTGCGCCACTCGTCCAGCTTAATGGGGTCAATACCATCGGAATTCTGCAGAGAGCAGTTCCATTCTTGTACACCCACACATATGGCTCCAGCCTGGCATAGGAAACGCATCGTATAGGTGCCGACATTGCCGAAGCCCTTCAAATGTTTTTTATCAAGGACATTAAAGAACATTTAATGTCCATTCAACGCCAATTATACTCACACTTTCTGGACAGAATGTATGTTTGCGCCACTCCATGATTACTTACAATTGATAATTGTTTATTGTATCGCAAAACACTTACAAATCAAAACATATAAAACAATCTAATCGGTCGGTAATCACTTCAGATTCATGAAGTATAAAATATTGCTTAATTCATATTTGAATATTTCGTGAGGTTATGATGGAATTCATACCTGAATTATGAATGTTTTGCCTTTTAGTCCAGTTGTTAGCCCAACTTTGCTCATATATTCTTCGTCATTCATAAATACTTCTAGACCCTTGAGAACACCTAAACCGGTTGCCGAGATACGTCCATGGATACCTGTAATATTTATTATTCTATTAGTGGAGAAATTTTCGTTGATCTTTCTTGAGGTTTAGCTAAATTTGCTTCCTTTATATTAGCTAAAAGGGACTAAAGATCTGTTTATCAAATTTACATGTGCAACGCAGAATATGTACGAATTATTGTTGCTAGTTAGCAATCTTCTACGTTTGACTTTGCGAATTTCCACACTATGGAGTGAATCGTCCATTCTGACTCTATCCCTTCACATTTCCGTCTCTTCTATCTCTCCATTCGCTCTCCTCAAAAGCCTTTTGAGACGCGACCTTTGTAGGAATTCTCTAGGAGCTTATACCATAAACCATGAACACGCGGCTTCCTTCTATGGGGCGTAATTCCCACCATCATTGATAGGGAGGGGGAGGGAGGGAGCAAATTTTGCAGAGATCACCATAGCCGGCCTTTAGGTGAGTGCTCTCGAGATTACCCTATGAGAAAACCCTAGGCGTCCTAGCCTAATTTCGCCTAACCTATTTGCCTTAATAACAGAAATCATCAATTTTTATTGAACCGAAACTCGATCAAAACTAAAAAGAATTCATTATTGAACACCATTGCAAACTTATGAGCAACTTACAAAAATTAATATTTATTGAATTTTGCTAGCAGAAAGAGATGGAGAGCCTCATTGCTCTACTCACGAGTTGATTAACAATCACATTCTTATTCTCACCAAGAAATAGAAGAAAAGTGAACTTCTTCGACAAGTGAAGACTACTTGCTCTTGCTGCTGTAATTCACCTTTTTAGAAAAAGTTTAAGATTTGCCTTCTTTGCCGATGCCTGAACACTGTGAATGATGAGGAAGGAGACAGACATAAGAGCACGGCAAGGATATTAGAGGAGAGAAGAGGATATTAAGGGGGGATGGGGATATGCTCACCTCCACAAACAATCGGCTTGCCAGTAACACAAGCAGCAGCATCCTTATCACGATGGCCTATTGTCTGTGAGTAGGTATCGGCAATCCAAGCCATTTCGCGCCCGCCAGTGCCCATATCTGGTGCAGGAACATCGATGCCGGGGCCAAGGAAGCCTTTTTTGGCAAGTTCGACCGCATAGCGTCGGGTAATCTTCTCGATTTCATAGACGGAGTACTTTCGAGGATCGATCTTCACGCCGCCTTTTGCACCACCAAACGGTACATCCAATACTGCACATTTATAGGTCATCAAAGCCGATAACGCTTTAACCTAAATTTGGAGTTATTGTTAGTATAACCTTATAGAATCTGCATATATGTAAATGACTAGAGCAGTTTGTCTTGTACTAATCACTGATAAAAAGAGAATATCTTAGGTGGGTCGCTTTGGTCATTACTTGGTAGTTGCACAACTTGGAGCTCATTCATTTGTTATATGTCATATACGCTTTGAGAAAGCTGTATAACTGGTATGCGCTTATCTCAGAGATGCACCCAACTTGAGAAGAAACCTTTCCATTGATGAAAAAATTCTCTAAAAAATGAAGCATTGGCTGTCGTTTCCATTTCATCAAGAAGCAGAAAATTCCATCGTTGCATAAACTTCGAATGTCTTCTTTAACGCAGCTCAGCTATAAATCTTCCTAATCATAGAAACTAAAGTTTCATATAATATTATAATATCCTCGATTTTGTGCTTTTAGCAGAAAAAAAAATACAAACTCTTTTTCAGATAAATTCATAGATGTAATCGTTTGTGATGCTTATTAATGCAACAAAATGTCAAACCTCATCCTCGCAAACACTTTCCGCATATCGGACACCACCTTTCACAGGCGTTTTGTGTTCACTATGATGTGCACGATAGGCTTCAATCATCTCATATGCACCATTATCACGTCGAATTGGGAATGTAAACGATAGCACCTGATATTAAAACGAATCACTTTCTATTTTCGAAATAGAATATTTCAAACTATCATTATTATGTGGATGTACGTTTGTATAAAAAGTAATGAAAGAACTTCATAATGCATTAGCCAAATTATGGAATAAATTCCCTTAGAAGTGAAATCGTAAGAACGGGTGTTTGAAGTAACGTGGAACAATTTTTTCTCTCTCCGAAACTCGTCCAATACAGTCTCATATTTAACAATCAAGTCACCATGCTTTTTATTATTGCGCAAGCAAACTACTGTTGTCTATAGAACCTGTTTCTAACATTCTTTCATCATGAAAAGAGACCAGGGAACTAATCTCTATATTAGCTCATATATTAGTGATTTGAAATCGATTTGAAGTCTCTGATATACCTGAGATGTTTTCCTCACCTTGCTGCTACCTTGAATTGTCGAGATGCTCATTGATTTCGCATGCTATCGTTAAGTTTAATTTCTCAAAACCAGAAACGATTGCTTTTTGCTTCAATTTCACGAACGATCGATGTACAATCACAATTGATTAGAGTCTATAGCAGCTTCTTCCTTTATTGGTTGAACAATATGCACCACAAGGAATATCCATCCTGGAACAACAAAAAAGAGCGCATTTTAAAGCCATTAATGGTGTATTGCTACGAGGGTACCATACGTTTTCTGGAACAACGCACTCAGATTTTATTTGCATATACCTTGTTGACTGGTTTGATTGCTTGAAGGATGCCAGTGACAAGATTCTCCTTTTCCTGCTTTGACATACTCGTTGAGACGATTTCATCGACCAACTTCGATTTAATAACCGATGCTCCCTTATCGAAATAGAAATCGACCATCTTAAAATGTCCTCAGTCTTACATCATTGTAACAGAAAGTCTGATTAGGCTTATAAAGCGTTGTATAGCTGAAAATGATCCAATAAAATCGCTCCCATAATCACTATTTATCTTTTGCGTTTCGTATGGTTTACAGAAATTGTCTACACCTATGCATGCATATTATATGGCATAGATTTTTTTTTTTGCATATATATCATATGCCATAGATTTCAATATATATGGTTTTTCTTTATCAGCAGAATGAATTCCGGTTAGCACCGAACCTTGAAGAACGATGGATCACTTTGTTCGTCTATCGGCTTCATCGAGTCATTGAGCTTATCGATATCTGAGGTACTCATTTTCGCACTTGTTTTCCTGCAAAAAATATAACCTAATTTAAGAATGTCTTAATCAGTTTTTAAACACATGAGATGGAATGTTGAATCATCCTGATTTCGGAGTTGATTAATCTGTGAATCATTTGTTTCACCTCGATTTAGAATCCACCATGCGAAATTGACGTTTACATTAGAAGCTGATTATAAGCAATATTATTAAAAAAAACAAAAGCATTTTAGGAAGAAAAGAAGCATATTTGCATATAGCAGTTTTCGTCACATCAAACCGACTGTCAGTAACTATAATTTCTGCTATCTTATCCATTGTTTATTATTTTTGAAACATATGTAGCCAATTTTATGATTTCAGCTTCAAAAAAGTCTCTCAAATTTACAAAATTTTATAAAAATTTACGAATTATATAGGGAGATTTTCATGGCATCAATGAAGTGAAAAATTTAAATTTGTTATATCTCCTCAAATTGTGTAAAATAAAATTATTCAATCATATGATTTTATTTCCAGCATTTATCGTAACAAATTTATACTAGAGAGTTGATACAAGCAACAATATGATGCAAAAATGGATCGACATTGAAGAGAATACTGAAGGAGCAACCGGTTGATAGTTAACTCCATGCTTACAGAAAAGACGACACAATGAAGCATCTGAATGCTTAGTACTGATAAGAAACTCCCAAATATGGTCGATATTTAATATGGCCACAAGTGATATTGGTTACAATAACGATATATGAACTCTACGTGCGAAGAAAGAAAACATTTTTTCGATCATTGTTCATGTTTACCACTATAGTATGGAGATTGAACTCTTCTTTAGTTCATAAAATTTTAGTTGAATGGAATGTAATCGATTAACAAACTATAGAGTGAACACTTTAAATAATATGATATGGAATATGTTTTGTGCACAATTTTTTAGTTATTACGTTTTTTTATTTCATTGAAATCCTTTGAAGAATTACTCCTACAACAATATTATTGTAAGGACTACCCATCAAATGTTTTAATCTGTGAAAAAACTGTTTGCATGAGGAAATATTGAGGAGGTAGTGCAATAAATGTTTTTGCCAATATTCGATAGACGTGTTGGGTTCTTTCGAGGTAATTGATGAGCAAAGGTTAATGTACATGCCGAAACTGACTGTCATCAATTCATCGATTATTTCGAGTACTGTCGGAACGAATTTTGATTGAAAAGAGTTGAAAAAAGCTAACATTTTTATAGAAATATTTTCGGCGAAATATTTTCAATCACTACTTGCTATGAAATGTTTTTTTTATTTCGATATAGGTAACACTTTCAAGTTCAAGTTGATAAGTGCTGAAGTAATTAAATTTCCGAGAGAAGAGAAAGAAATCTTTAAAAAGCCTGAACAAAAAAGAAGATACTTACAGCGTAGTTACCTACCTTAAAAGGTAACTTAAAACTTTTAGAAGAAAGTTAACTCAAATTCAAAAAAATAAAACATCTTTCAGAAGAAGGAAATCTTTTATTTGTGGAATGGAGAAATGAGGTAATGAATGAGCGGAAATAAATCGTTTTTCTGACGATTCCTCAACACTAGTGCGAAATATTACTGTGATCGAAAAAGAAAACTAGTTAGAGGAAAGGTAAGCAATTTTCTTATGTAAAAAGAACATATTTTGCATTAATATTGACTAACAATAGTGTGCGGTAAGTGGGGAAACCGAAAGGAAAACAATGGTGGTGCTTTCATCGCTACTAAAAACGATGATATTGGCTTTTGTTAATTACGCTTCCCCTCAATTTTTCCCATTCTTTTCCCTTTCCAACCCTCACCCCCACCTCTCCCAGCTTACTCCCCGACTCATAAAAGTACATCAAAATAATATTCTTTGAACAACATAAGCTGAGAATCTACGAAAAAAAAACGTCACAATATATGGTGTATGAATGATGAAGAAATTAAACATACCATGCTTTAGCATCAAGTTGTATTGCTTTAACCACTATTATTACATTTGAAAATCATTGATGCACAACAATATTTTTGATGATTTTTTTTTGGGGGCAAAAGTGATAGTTTATGTGGATTAATACGCTCAAAATTCAAAGACATATCAAGAGAAAGTTTTTTTCTGAATGAAAACTAAAGCACATATGTAAATAGCAGGTAGTGTTCAAGTATAGAAAAAAATTTGAGCTCAGCTATAGGTTTAAAATAAATTTATCTCTTAGTGACACTTTCTGACGCCTCCAAATGTATAAAAAAAAATCTATGGTAATAATGTGGCAAAATTCATACGTTAGCAATTCAACGAATGAGTAAAAATTTGAAGAACATGCAACGTCATCTTCAATTGACATATTTAGACATTTCCTTATGTGCATTTCTGTAAACCAGATCAATTTTTTTTTCGTTATCTTTCCGTTAAGGAGATTTCCGAATTTTTGCATATTTTTTTAAAAATTTCTTCAAAAATTTCATAGCTCTTGAATTTCATTAAAAGTATGCATCATATTAATACGATAAGATTTTTTGAATTAATCCATAGTTCTTTCCACTTATAATAACTCATGACATTCAAATAGTCGACTATATTTGCATCCATCGTATGGTCGGCAGTTGCTTTCTACTTCAAAAATATTTCAATTGCAGAAATTTTTAGAAATTATGGAGAAAATGGAAAAAAAATCAGCAACCTCTTGAACGGAAAGAGGAAAAGAAAAATTTGGTTCTATTCACCGTTTAATATTTGGAAAAAGCGTCACTTAGTCACGAAATTTCCATTGAAATTCTTCAAAAATGATTCATCCGCTCTATAGTCGAACCATGTCTTTTGACTAACAAAAGTTTACATTCGATTGAAATTTGCTATTTAGTTGGTACGGTGCAGCAAAATATAACAATAAGAGAACATTTTTTGTGATAGATCTATTTCTGCAAAATTTGTTCATTTGAAATTTGCACACTTATAGTTTATGGATAGATCCGTAAAATTTTTTACACGCCCATTCTGCAATCATTTTGCACTAAAAATCTTTGCAATTTTAGTTTGAGCAAAGTTATCAGTGAATGCACATGAAGTTTGTGTTCATGATCGAAGAAGCATTGAAAAGTTTTTTTCGTCAATTTTTCGATCAGCAAAATTCTGAATCTTTAACATTCCTTCAATATTGCTCAATGTTCTGCAATGCAAACCAAAAATCCGCTGGACAAATGGAGCACTATTGTTGCAAATGCAAATGTGGTTCCATCGAAGGAAGTGCTCTTAATAACGTAATTCTTTATTGCGTTGAAAACTAGCCCTTGCTATAGAGAATTTTTGAAGACTTCGTAAGACAATCGCGATCATGATTTGGGTATTGTTTAGGTATCAAACTCAAAACTGTTTTTAATAAATAAACTAGAGGTCACTTGTTTAAATTTATTCCATTGCAAAAAAACTTCTTCAATACTATTTCATTCATGATGGAAAATCTTTCGTACAGCAGCACTCACTGCCACTGACCAGTATTGACCAGCATTGACCAGCACATCTGCACCCTGAAATCTCCGACGATTATTTTGTCGCAGTGAAAGCTATGTGGCCGGCAGAGTCACATCGATCAACATCAATGATCACATGAATGTAATGTCAAATTAGAGTGTTGATCATGTATAGTGCGAATCATTTATGGCGTTGTACGATGATTGTTGATAAGCCAATTTGTAGTTTTATACCTATAGAAGTGCCGAAATGTTTGATCAGTTAATTATGTCTCTTCGATTTGTCCATAGCTGCTATTGAAAGAATGCACGCATCATTAAAATGATCGTTATTGATTAGAATGGTGGTAATTTGCAAGTCGCTTATATTTATATATTTTATTTAATGTTTATAGCCGCTGGCTTGACTGGATATATTTTAATCGATTGCAAAAGTAATTACGATTGAAATGATATAAATGTTGCCAATATATCCGCTATGATCTACACCCACGCAAGTTATATCTGAAAATTCACCTGTATATCATATTATTGGTACTCTTTTACTTTAGTGAAAAATTGGCATTCTTATATTTCTTTCTTCAGGTTATCACCTTCAATTTCATCGTCGAAGGAACGCCTAAGAGGATCCCTAGCCAATGGCTAGCGACCCTTATTGGGAAACGGAAAAGTTCGAGTGATCAACTTCTGTAATCATGACAGTGTACAAATAAATCTCTAAATCAATCAACAAATATCTTTCATTTTGCCTTTTTTTTTCAAATATTTTAGCTCATTTATTGAACTAGCAAATATGTTGTAACATTTGGAAAAATGGTTTTTAGGAAAAATTTTTTGCATTTCTAATTTCCCAATGAGATTTTCAGTGATTCAATGACATTGAAATTCGCCGCTGCGTTGAGTTGCTCATTAGCAACATCAACAAAAAATTCGATTAATAATGTTCATTTAGAATCACTGCACACTGCAATCAAAAAAAAAGTAATGCAACCAGATGATAGCTACCTACAATGCCCTTACATGCTTGCAATCAACAAAACATTCTGTTGTATATCGGCCATATATATACAAAGTAATGAACAGTTCCATGCTAAGGCATGTAGGACAGTTCCATGCTAAGGCATGTAGGATACACATCCTAATGAAAAAAATTTCTGAGTGAGTTTGATCTGCAACGAAAACAACTTACCTAAATTGTGATTTAGATTGAAAGCCGGCAGTTCCAGTCGTTGTAAATTTTTCACTCTTCTTGCTGAAGAGATTTTCAGCGCTAGCAAGACGATGGTACAGGTTTTTCAACGTAATCCAAAAATTAAATTGGCTTATCATTCGATCTATGGCCGCGCAACACCGAGAAACAAAACGGTGCTGCAATTAGAAATGCCAACCGATAAAACCTCCTGTGTACGAAATTTCCTTGACATCGTCGTTCTATGGTAACTTTTGCAGTCTACGTTTAGATGAATGCAGTTTTCAGCATATTTTCTTCACCTATTGAACATTAGCGTAAAATCAAGATTGTTCCAGTTCGGTGTTTGTTGTTTCGAACTGCTTAACGCTCAGTTTGTTAATGGCATCGTGGTTAGCTTATCAATCGAGCTTCTGTTCCACAAAATTCGAGTTGATGAATATAAAAATCGAAATGAAAAGATGCCGCTTTCTTTTGAATAAGATGATCGTCGCATTTTTTTTCGGAGAAATTTCTATCAAGTTTGCTTTATTTTCGTAAGCACTCACTTCGTACTGATTCGTTTTATCCAAAAAAAAGCTCGATAGAGTTTGACGTTTCCACTCGAAAATAGTATGCTGCAAATGAATTCATTCATTTAAAGTTTTACAAGTTGTTGAGAAGTTACCATTGGCAATTTTACTGACATTTACTGAGAATGTGATAATGAAGTCAACCGTTGGTCATTATTGCCCTACTTTATACACTTCTACAGCCAATGCAGCAATTACTGCAAGCGTAGTGAAAAAAGCGTTTGTAGTTTTTTCAATTTATTTGCTGTTTGTATTTTGCTTTCAATCGTTGTGACTAATTTGCAAAATTTCTATCACTTCGCTATGCTGCATCAAATATTACGACTTTATTAGGTAACATTGTATTTTTCGTTCAGCAAAAAGTTGTTTGTTTCATTGTGTGCTTTCATCTGGTGATAACGACCAACAATAAACAACACTAACAAGTTAACTGGGTGTACGCTAAATGATCACAGAGCATCGAGAACGACGGTCATCGAATATAACATTAAAGATCATCCAGAATGGTGTTTTTTCGAACATTCTTCTCGTACAGTATCTAATTGCATTAATGAGAAAATAACAAATAACAGCTAATTTAGATATCCTGGAATATCATAAATGCTCACTCATGTAGGTTCTAAAAGATTTCATGGCCAAAACCTTGTTACGTCATAGTACCTTCTATAGACCTACTGGCGAAAACTGTAGCGTGTTGTTGTTTCTTCATTTTGTTCGTAGACTGAGTGGAGAGTGTAACTATCCTCGAAAGATTCTGCAGCTTCATGATTGCTGAGAGTAAGTGTAGAATTGCTGATCCCAGACAAACTCCAAGTTGTATCCATCAAATTTCATTGCTTTTGGAATTTATGGTCGCGTAGTGAAATTCTAGGAGATGCGTAGACACATTCATGCAAAAGTATTTGCATACTCACATACATGCATAAATACAAGATGTTGAAACAAAGATGTTTTGCAAATTCCTGCTCAGGCGTGCAGAACTATCAGTGCTGCAACGAGCATCAACGTATTCCAATATCGTTAACAATAATATTGCTCCCATTTCTGCAGTAATTTGGTGCATAATTGCTGTAATGCATGCAGCTTTCAATCTTTGATTCCTTAAACGCACTTTCCACAGCACCTTGTATACCATAATGCATGTTTTTTGGACTTTGATGGTAAGCAATCAGGGCGACGTTCTGTCTGCACGTAATCATGCAAATTGTGTGTTTGCATGCATGCATGCCTTTACATATCTATGTATTTATTGCATATATATTTGTGCATTTGTATGTCTCACCTTTCGTCTGGTATTTCACATCGTTTATCACAAAAGTCATTGCATTTTAAGTTAACTATAAGGCAAAACTTTTATCTGCGGTCACTTTCGGATTTTTCGCATTTACTCGACAGTAGTTACTTTATTCTTATGTAAGTAGCACTTCAAATATACAAATCAAGGTTCCTCGATAACTAGTTAGCTTTTGTCCAGGGACGAACGTTTTTTTTTTCATTTCAGATCCTCGTAACTGATCGGCGCTACATCAGAACTCAATAATTCATCGTTTACTGCTTTTGTATTAGAAAGTGATTGTGCTGGAATGAAAATCAAAAAAAAACATATGAGGCAGTTTTTCTGGTGCTCTTCACCATTTAATGAACTATTCGCTTCATTTTATATAATTGCTCTGGTCTTGCGCAAACAGCATAAAGCTGAATAGCAATTTCTGAGCGGAACGGCAACCTCTATATTGAATTATGAAGGAATTTATCATTCTCTTGCGTACAAAATCTTTCATATTGTGTTTTTTTAGCTATTAACTGAAGAAAAATTCAGATATTTGTTCGTTTTATGCAATTCACTAATGCATTTTGCAAGCATATAGTTATATGTATAGCTTAACATAACATAGTTACATATTATCTCAAGCTGTGTAAAACTGTGCTGTGGAAAAATAGTTCGGTAAAGTTAATAGAAGTTTGTTTCAAAGTGGAACGAAATTCGGTAAATTCCTGATTATGTAATTTTCATTTCGCCTGACACTTTCGATCGTATCAAGACCCCGCTCGAGTGTGTATTTGATTCTCATACTCTGCTATTAGCAATCGTTTTTTTTTTTTTTTTGCTCCACACAGTTTTAAGAGGAAACCGATTTCCTCATATATGTGGGAATGATGATGACGGGAGAAAGTTCGAAATATATATCCCGCAACGTTTCAAATAAAATGTTATTTGGAAGAACATCATGAACTGTCATTTCTTTCTGATATTTGAGATGCCTACACGAGGACACCTCTGCAGTCAGTTTAGTAAATCAACGTTGAAGTAATTGCTTTAGGTAACATTACCTCTAATATATTTGATAGAGTGTTCGCTATAAAGTGTTGTTCAGCAAAATTTATGACATAGAATAATGTGGATACATATTTGAAGAAATCGAATGCAATGCGGAAGAAAGTGAATGCATGCATGAAGACAAAATGCCATTATTGGAAAGGAGCAGTCGTTCATTTATAATCGTACTGCACGAACTAGCAAATTTGTCTCGAAATGAAGTGTTTTCTAATTTCTCAATTTTCATGTTTTCAACTCTAAATTTTTCCCCTCCACTAGATACAGGTTTTGATACAGAGCGCTATTCTGCAAAGTAGCTGTACCCAATACAGCACAGCATGTACGACGTTTAGAACAAACGACTTACAACACAAGACTTACAGCAGTGGGGTTTTTGAAAGGATATGCTATAGCACGGTATGTTTGCCATTTCAGGTGTGCGAGACAGTATATCTTCCTGAAAGTGCGGTATTTGAGAAGGACCCGCTTATGAAAATCAGTTCTCGATCATTACAGCTTAAGCTTTTCATTCGGTTTTCTGCTGAGTGGATTAGATAACATTCCATAGAACGCGTTAGCTGGTACGTTCAAATCATATTATCACACATTTATATTTCGTTTTATATATTTTTTATTGTTGCGATGTGGTAAACGTCGCTTTTGATGGGTTTACTCATGCTTCATTGCAATTAAAACACTACAACTATTAGGAACTTTTATTGTTTGATCTTAACAAATCAATAGCGCCGAAAGAGTTCAAAAATTCAAAAAACAATGGCACTAAGATTCATAATCAATGTAGAATTTTTTTCACACCTGCATATCACCTTTCTACTGAAGAGGAGCCGTTAGATTATAATTCCTTGCATATGTGGAGTTTATGTTAGTGCTTATGATAAGGCGTTACTTTTGATAATGGAGAGAACGATGCCCAATGGCAACGAAATATTCCAGTTACGAACTGCGGAAAGAAGTAGAACGAACGTCCCGTTTTCAAACAGCAATGTTGCTTTCGCTCATTGCAAAAATAGCAATTCCTTTTTCAATGGTTTAGAGATATAAAGAGGAATAGCTGACCGATATATCACTAAGATAAAGGCGATATTCGGTTAATAATTGCATATTCTATAATTCTGAGATAAGAATTTAAAGCAGTGCTTTTCTTTAAGTATATATGCAACTATAAGGAAGAAAAACTGTTGAGTAGGCATATGAAGCCCGCCAAACTGCTTCTTTATACTCTTATGTTCGATTTCGCGTTATTTCATTTTTAAGTTTGTGCTTTCTGTTTTTATGAAACGAAAAGTATTCTATGGACTTTTCGGGAATGAAAAATACGGAAAATGAAAATATTGAAATCATATGTAATGAAGGAGACGAGCACTTTAATCAACAGATTTGGCCAGTTTGAGCACTTTCCATGAACAATTGTTATGCAGAGCTACCTAAACAAAACTACAAACTGCGTAAGATCTGTTCCGTGTTACTCATATTTCAACGAAGGCGACCTTCCTGCATTGCCTCGCCGCTGCATGAAAGAACATCCTATATGTTACATTTTATAGAAATGTTCGAATGGCCGATTTTCATATTTAAAGTTTAGAATTAAACGAAATATTCCACCGTTCTGTTTAGCTTATCACCGGCAAATACAGACGCTTAGGGGCGAAGGGACAAATATTTGTTATGCTTAGTCAATATGAAAGGGGAATACGATCTTGTACAATTATAGCTCATCATCTATGCGGGTTATATAACCAATTGTGGATTATTATCAATTCTCGTAGGGAACACCTAGAGGTCATAGGTTTGGCAATCTCTCGCGCCTTTTGTCGATGCCGTACAATTTTCATGATCGCTGTATTTGAAGACGTTGAACAATGTAAGCAATCGGCCTCAATTGAGACCAAATTTACAATACTATGGAAATTTCTCAATAAATGTCTATTTTTATAGTAGTTTATAGTTGCCGAAAAATTTTCTTTTTATCATCCGATGACTTTTTTCCTCAGCATTAAATAATAAATGGGTAAGTATCATTTTCGTTTACTTCAACAATTGATGAATGTTGCAGACCATTTTCGATAAAAATTTTTACAGCATCAACACTCTCCTCAATGGAAATAATGATGTAAAAAGTTGTTTTACTGTAATTCACTTGAGAAGTTACACAAAGCACGATTATTGTACTTTCTAACAAACATTTTCAAAGAGAAGATTTGAAGAATCAAATTTGAGTCTTTCGACCTTGAAAAATTGAAGAAGCAAATGTCAAGCTAATAGCATAATTCCTTTTCATTTTTCATAATAAAAGATCACGAATAATCTATCAATCATAGAAATAAGCAAGCTTTATCAAAGAATACCTCGATTTGCAACTTATATAGTTACAGTAACCAGTGACTGCTGCAGTAAATAATAGACGAAAAACGAAATGATGCGGTGAGTGAATATTGTAGATAATATAAGTGTTATAGTACTCTTAGTAATCTTATGTAATGCACGATGTATTATAGAAACTAATGTAAATGTAGATCAAATAAGCAGGTGCTATTTGCTTTGATGCAACTCTTCATATATGTCACCACTAAAAATAAGAATTACACAAGAAGGGATAACTTTCGAAAATGTAATATTGAATAAAAAACTTCAACTTTAATAAAATTCTCAACTTTTAATTTTAATCGGTAATGAGCGATTAACTTCTGTTATCAACGCATCTAATAATAAAATACTACAAAATAACCTTGAAAGAAGATTGATATATCTAAAGTGTTTAGGACGATTTGTATTGTAATGGCGAAAAAAAAAATTAACGGAAAGAGATGAAGTTCCGTTCTAAAACTAGTTTCGTTCGATGCTCGCTTCCATACAGCATTTTGACAATAAAAAACAAAGCTTTTTTTTTTCGGAAAGTTATAATTTTTTAAAGATTAAACAAAACAGTGCAATTCTTTTCTAAGTGCATTGCCGTCGTCAACAAACTATTACCGATGTTCCGTTGAGTGTGGAATGATAAAAAAAAATGATACGAAGATAAACTCACTTTTATTTGATTTCATGTGCGGTTGATAATCAAATAACATAAAATACATTTTCACGATTACAATGATATAATACGTCTGACATGCAAACAAACATTCATTTATCAATGGTGCATTAAAAAATGATTATGACCACGATGAAATATGTCAACGACAAAATGAACAATAGTGTTTCGGTAGAGCCATAACACTGCATCGATAGAAAATCTGCTGTGACATTTAAGTGGACAGTGTTAAAATATTGAAACTACAGCACCACGGAACAACCTGAGGTGAAATGTTGTTCTGCCTGGTGCTGAATACACTCCGTGATATATATATATATATATATATATATATATTATATATATATATATATATATATATATATATGAATGCGGAGTATGCTTATTAGAAGTGTTGAACGAAGAGGATAATTGAGATAACTGCAACTGTGTTGTTTAAATATGCAGAATGAAAGAGCTAGAGACTGCCAACATTGTAAATTTCTCTTGCGATATGATGAATAGGGGGTTGTAAAATTAAGTAAATAAATGTACCCATGAAAACTGCTACAATTTTCTTCTTTATAATAAACGAGATCAATTGAATGACGAAAATTGAAAATGACAAGAAAGGCACATGGCTTTTAACATATTTCTTTAACCTACAGATTATATAGTTTTATACCGAGAATGCATCTCATAATTGGTTTATTTCGGTGAGCGACCGACCGTTTGTACATTTAATGCAGTGGAAATTTTTGTTTTCTCGTTAGACCAGTTGTTAAAGCGCTCGCAAAAATTTGGGAAATACACGACGACATTCATCTATCAGCCATGCTAAATTCAAGAAATAACTGAAGAGTGTTCTTTTTCTCGCTTCGACCAGGTATATTTCATCAAATCGCTGAAGTCATTTGTGACAACTTGAAAATTTTATATTGTCTATAAAAATTAAAGGAATGCTGATGGAAGTGAATTCCGCTCAATGCTTGCAAAAAAAAAAATTTTATTTAGAGAACTTGTATGGTGGTCTCAATGCTAAAAAAAAAAGCTTTCCGTACATGCCGAAATCAAACGAAAACCTAAACGTTTTCGCATGTTGAATGATTTATGATGTCGTTTTGTGAAATGAACAATCAAGCCACAATGATATCGTAAAAAATGCTTGAAGTTAATGTGCCTTTACTTCAATAGTCGTTAAAAACGAAAAATGAAAGAAAAAGTTTCAAAATCTTTGCATGAAAAAAAAATCATTTTGGTAAATGGAAAAAACAGTTCTATCAAGGATATTATTTTTTTAATTCTAGAATCGTAATGTTTAGTTTCCGTGTATTTAAAATAAGCAAAAGTTGTATAATCATAATCATAATTGCGATTTTTATAAGAAAGTGTTTTAAGCAAAACATATTAAATTATATCTGTGATTTAAATGACAGCACTGGTTTCTAATTTAAATATGACAAGCATTACGATGAAAGAATTGGATTTAATTATCATCGATTGCTCTATAAAATGCTTTTGCATATATAAATCATTCACAGCTGATACTGAAAAAAGTGAGAAAGGAAAATTTTTTCCCAAATACTGAGGAAACCAAAAAAAAAATCTCTGAGAAGTATAAAATTCAATCCTATAAAGTGCAACTTTATCGCAAAGTTTCCCTTTTATCTTAGAGTTTACATAATCAGTAAGTTCAGCGACTGTTTTCGATCTTCGAATGCGAAATGTTCAGTAAGTTTATTGGTATGTATTAGTTGTGTTGAAATTTCACCGGCTTTTTCTTTCTAAGAGAGAAGCAAAGAAACTGGAATGCAAGAAATTGGATCATAAAAGCAAAAAAAAAAAATTGAGAAAGCATCGAAATATTGGTCATAGATGAATAAGTTTCTGGATGAAATGGTGCTTTAATAAGAATAAAAAGCGATGTTTCAAAACTGGATTCCTTAGCTCGGCGCTTCGGATTTTGCGCAATTTTTAAAAATCACTGAAGGATGGACTCTTCTAGTGATAGCTGCATCGTTTCTAAAAACAACGATACGAAAGTGATGAGGGTTACTTAGCCTGTGGTGAAAATTTTCCCAACAGACGGTAATCAACTAATATCTGAGGTTGCAATCTTGTTTCTGATTGGCAGATGATTGTAATCGCCTCAGAAATTATGAGGCAGTGAGATCATTTGCCGCTTCGATTGAGCTTTATCAAAATAGATCAATGTTGAGCGATAAAAATACGCACCCACTGCAAAAAAAAATCTCTTGTTTTTATCTCGCATGTTCATGGGAAAAAAATCTGGCTTTTCTGCTTTTCCACTATTATTATGCGTAAAAGTGGAAAAATATGCGAAAGTGCATAGCATATATCTTCGGTACATTTGAACAGAATACCACACAAATTGCCAACAAAAATACAGAATAAAATTTTTTTTATATGAGCTGATCCGATTCTGTACGCTGATCTTTTACAATAAAATCATCATTTTTTTCTTTTTTTTGCGATCGTGGCAACCCAACTAGGTGTAAATATATGCAATTTTTGGCATCTTTTCAAACTAGATCAATCATGTTGACTTAAGTGGCCTACTTTATGAGGCTATTTACTACTCGCAAAAAGAGATATAATATGAAGCAAATGAATAGATAGTTAAAATAGACAACAGACCGGCAAACATACATACATTCATATAGACATAACTCTGAATATAAGAGTATGCAAAGTTTTTGCAAGAGTAAGTGTGCAAAAATATTTGGAAAATTTCGTTGCAATAAGATAATTTACGCTTAAGTTTGAAACATAACGTGACAATTTTGCTATGACAAAATGGGTGTGCCGATGAAATAAGTTTACGTCACTGACCTCCAACGTCTTCAATGATGAAACAACGAAAAAAATGCCTACTCGACGGGTCTCAAATTGAAGCGTTCGTCGACGATTCAAACGAGATCAGTTTTTCATTGAATCTATTGTAAGCCGAGAAGAAAATTCACATTTTTTTTCCCCCAACTTACTGTCGTTTCTATGTTGCAGACATTGTCGTATGGTGGATAAACAATCGATAAATTCACAATTTTTTAATGCACATAAGAGGTCGTCTCGTCTTAGAAGCCAAACTGGTTTAGAAGCCATATAAAAGCAGACTTCACTAATGGCGAAGTGCCACTGCTAAGATTCGACGCCCACCATATTGTGGCTTTAGTGGTTCTAGAGAGTACCAACTCCTTTAATTACTGTAAAATGTTGCTTCCTCTTTTTTTTGTTGATTTTTTATATATGAGATGCAGGCATCCACTCTATTTGTGCTCACTATTTTAGCCGATATAAATCCATATAGGGAAATTAAATCGACGTAACCTAGCTGCAAATGCATTCAATGAAGTTAATTTTTTTGTACTTACTATATAGAGAAGCACTCATCATCCAAGCATTTTTCATCGCTTCGGTGTTTTTTCTCCTCCTAGCAGGTTTTTTTTTCTGCAATAGTGGGACCTTTTACGATAAATTCGCTCATCACTCATCGATGAAAAACTGTGTTGGTACTTGGCTTCAAATTCCGGTTTGAAAAGCATATTCAATATAAACATACTAGCTGATAATTGTTCACCCACTATTGATATTACACAAAGTATATCAATATAGAATATAACAATAAGAAAACAAAAATGGGAATCACAAAACGAAATAGATACACTGAATGAAAGGGAAATATTGTTGAAAAAAGGAAGGAATAGGTTTGAATTTATTGAGTGATACTGAAAAAATCTCAACATTGGAATCATTCAATGGCACTATGTAATTACTCCATAATTTTACTTTTAGTTTCCGCCCTGTGGAACAACTACTCACTTATTTATAAATGTTGTAAAGCAAAAGGTTCACATGCAGAAAGTTCTCCCAGCGAGCTTTGGCTATCGCTAATCAAAAAATCTTACATACAACAATTACAATTATAATAGAAATAATTTTTTAGGTCTCTTATTTTGTGAACTTTTTAGCATCCCCGAAGCGATTAAGAGCGTTGAGCAGTAACATTCACAGAAAGGCAATTCAGTGGGCTAACAATGTGCTTGAAGTTTATTCCTTTTCAGCAATGGCTGAAGACGATCCAAAGGCGTGTCTCATCGAGGCCGAGAGCATGAAAAGGCTCGCCTTCTTCGGCGTCGCTGTCTCAACTGTGGCTACATTGGTTGCCATCGTTTGTGTGCCAATGCTCTGCACCTATATGCAGAACGTGCAATCGAATCTGCAAGATGAGATCAGCTTCTGCAAAACCCGCGCTGTCTCTCTTCGCGGAGAGTACACTAAGGTAATGAAACATCATTCGTACATTTATTGACACGTCTGAAGGAATTCTATTGGAGAAAATCGAATAGAATGGTCGCTCTTCAAAAACAAATTGCGAGAAAATCGAGAATTCAAAACTATTTCCTCTCAATCAAAGTGCTTTGAATTTTAAAAAAATATGCAGCATGTGAATACATAGAAACACAAAAAGGTATATGAAGAAAAAAGCGATAAATCGAATAAATGTGGGGAAAATGTACGTGTTGTTGCAAGTAAGCAATGAAGAATCACGAAAAGAGGGCAAACATATGAGGTAAATTACAAAATCCATAATGGAGGTGATTCGAGCAAGTAATGTGTGCGATTGGAAGCTTGGTGGAGTGTGAAGTGTTTGAACATATGTGGACTTACAGTCTTCCACGATAAAAACTTCCCAGGCTTAGTAATCCAGTTTGAGAAGATGTATTCACATGTCTTTGCGCCTGTATGAAGTCTAAAAGTTCTAAGCTTTCTACATTGATAACGAGTCAGGATGTTAGACCAGAGCAGAGAACTTCAATTAGTATCAGAAGGACGCTGGCTCATATTTACCAAAGCGTGAGGTTATAGCTATCTTTATGTACTGCTGCAACAGCTCAGTCCTGCGGAATGTACTAAATATCCCAATTGTATAGTTTCTCTACTAATGCTGCAAAAAAACTTTCAGCTGGAGCACTCTCGTGATGCACTCAAGGTGCAGAGGGAGAAGCGACAGGCGGGACATCAGTGCTGTAGCTGCGGTATCGGCCCAGCTGGACCACCTGGACCACCAGGGCCTGATGGTGATAATGGCCGTGATGGAAAGCCTGGAAAACCTGGACCAAACGGTCGTGACGCCGAAGAAGGACAAAGAGTAGGCAATCTGTTGTTTTGTATGGCAGAAATGGAAATGAACCAAAGTGCTAAAAAATGCTGTGACAATTTCATCGAAAATTAAGGCGAGCAAGCCTAAGGATGAACGAATGCGCGTTAATGTGACACAACCATTACACTGTTGCAGATTCTTATGCCACAATAGATTTCCAACATAAATCACTCTTTGGAAACGAATAACGCAGAAATCGTTTGCAGCCAACAGAGAAGGACTGGTGCTTCAACTGCCCGCCAGGGCCACCAGGACCCATGGGACGACCAGGACCACGAGGATGCTACTCTAAATGACTTCTTCGCCAGAATTAATTGATTTTCCTCTGCAATGAAATGGTATGATAAGGTGTTTCGCCATCGCCCCAGTGTCTGATTTCACCTGCCATTTAGGTTCCTGGACCACCAGGACCAATGGGACCTCCTGGAGAGATGGGACCTCCAGGCGAGAAGGGGCCTGATGGACGCAATGGCATGCCTGGCCGCAAGGGTCCGCGTGGTCCTCCAGGCGAAAATGGCAAAGATGGAACCAACGGCCAAGACGGTCCGAATGGCGAACAAGGAGAGGCTGGCCCAACGGGTCCGAAGGGAAGCTGCGATCATTGCCCTCCGCCAAGAACGGCACCCGGATATTAACTTCTTTAATGGAGGCGCGGAGTTCGAACCAGATCTCTGGCTCACAGTCACGCGCCAGTTTTCTCGGAGCCTTTTTGCTTTTGTTGCCTGTTCGCATTACTTTTTCTCAGCACACCTGGCTATTGGGCCTCTTTTCGTTAGGCATTGCTCAGTGCTGTGATTGTGTTATGTGTAACAGCGAAAAATCAGCGGTCACAAAAAGGCTCATTAAAGGTGTTTCATTAATGTTTGTGGTACTTGTTTCTCTACATTGTTAGCATGAGCATACATAGCAGCACAAAGTTTTAAGGGGCTGATATCTTAAACCCAAATTGCTGCACTACTTTTTCAACATGCATAATTTTTCTGCGGACGAGGGGGCGAGAAATTTTCCTTGTTTTTACGAGATTTGAAGGAATTAAGTTCAACTTCAAACCTATCTAAAGTAAAAATTCAAAATCTTGCGATGAGACATTTGCAATTTGATAAGATCAAAATTTTCTGGTAAAGCTTAATTACATCAGCGAGATCGAGAGGTGAAATATCGTTAAAATTATTGTAAATATTATTGGTAAGTTTTTAGCTGAGTTCCCTCGAGTTGAACGCACATGAATAGCTCGCGCTCCAATAATTGCACTCAAACAGCTCAACATGTGCGAACCTTGAAAAATATTTAAATTTTAGATAGAAGGTCTTTTCTTAGAGAAAAAATATTCCCAGATATCTTGGCCCGTAGCTGCGCTATTTTATCATCTTGAAACAATCAATCGACTGCAATTTATATTCCACGTTTAGAAAATGGAATGCTATATTGATACGTAAATTCAATAATCAATTAAACAACACAACTATGATATGCAAATTTGATAACCTATTAGGCATAACACTTCGCCGAACTAATCATTGACATGGTTCTATAAAGTAAGCAGACTTCAGAAACACAATAATGCCATATCCCACGCTGCCATAGTTGCTGTTTGGTTTGGTTGCGTCGAAAATTTATTCAGGACGAATAAGAATATACCAAAAATTGTCAAAAATACTATGAAGTTTGCCAAAAAAAAGAGGAGATTGTGCAATGAGTGCAAAGGATTCAATATCATCGTAAATCAAAAATTGCTATTTTCTCATCTCTTCCGATATATTTACATACTTCCTTTGATTTCTTTTTCCCGTATTTTCGGATGCAGTTCGAATCGTCCGTCGTTTTTAGCTGACTAAATCTGAGCTGAATTCTAAATTTAGCATTCATTTGATGGGATTACATACTCTTGCAAATTTAGAAGTTATTTTCAAGTGAATTCTTTTGCGATCTCGAATGTTGATGTCATATTTAAGTGTAGACGTCTCAACGACGGCGATGAAAGGAAGTTTAGCCAAAAAAAAAGAGAGTAAATTTTCGATGGGACTTGAGATAGCTCAATAGTTTGGATAAAGGTTCACTCATAAACCCATTTCTGAAGATGATAAATGTTGCCCTTATTCATTGCCTCAACAATACTCAGACCTAAAAAGGAGCAAAGCCATAATAACACTGAAATAAGGAAGTGATATAAGAGATGGAAGATCTAAGAAAGGTCTATTGAATCGATGAGTTTTGACTCGAGAAACGCGCAAAGATACCCATAATTTAACTTTATATAAGTCATCTTAAAAAAAAAACGTAATTATTTATGAACTTGTCGCTGATGCATCTATATATGAGAATCATGGGAATAACGGCCCTACAGTCTCAGAATTTTATCTTTGAGATCATACCTTTGGGGGTTTATTCCAACGATTTGGTGTCCTTTCAAAATAATAGGTGGCTGATTCGAGAACAAGCGATAAGCTATATAGATAAGGTTACATATTGCAGGCAAGCAATCAATTAGTATATAAAATAATGAGTACAATTTTTCGTCGACGGAAGATTTGCACGCATGCATGTAGGCACAAACATTCGCAAGCGCATACAAACGCACAGACACATGAGCAGAAACACATTCGCACACACATACACGGACGGACACAAAGCCGCCATACTGCGTATTCGCAAACAAATTGGTTTGAGCGCATAAAAATAAACGTTTTATAGCCTTCAAGAAGCGGGCAAGTTTTATAAAATATAGAGGCATTAATCTGCACATTCGATTTCTTTTTGCTGATAGCTTGTAAAACTGGTTGTACATACACTAGCAAAAGTCTCGAGTCGTTTTCTCGGTCACACCTTCCAATTTATTAATGCTGCTTAGTTGGAATACAGCTATGACATTTTTTAAAGAAAACATTTGCAAACATACCATAAACGTTTATTATCATCGCTTTATTCGAAAAGAAATTATGAAGTCTGGAAATTTTTAGGCAACATTCCATAAATGAGTACGTTGTTTTGACATTACGGAACATCATGCGTCAAAAGGCGAAATTTCAAAAAACATTGCCTCGATGCAAAAGAAAGATGCTATGAGTCTTCGAATTTTTTTGCATATAGTCCAAAACTGTGGTGAAATTTGCTCCCATCAACAAAAGTGATCCATACATTATCTAATCATATATGTTTCATGACTAGTACATATATACAATGTAAGTTATGGTGTTTAGATTTTCAGAACTCTTTAGAAATAAAAATATCTTTTGCAATATCACTATGAAATCATCATCTGAGGTCACTTTACGGGAAACAAAAGCGACGGCTGTTTTTAATGTAGGAATTTTCAACTAATGCAGTTGAGCGAATGTATTTTTACGAAATAAAAAGTCGTCATTGAAGAGGCACATGCCCGACAGCTGCAGAGAAAGAAAGGAACTCAATGAACCACAAAACAGTTTTGATGAAATTGGTTGATTTTCTTAACTCAAACTCATAATAAGTCTCTTAAGGATCCGCAAATTTTGTTCGAACTGCTGCGAATTTATCGTGAACCAAAGTATCGGAGAAGACAGATCAAGGGAACCTCAGCAACATATGCTTTCTTGCGAAATTTTCTCTGAAGTAATGCAAAGTGATAGTTTGGGCAATCATTGGGGTAGTATGGGAAAAGAACATGTTACACCGAGTCGTGACAAGTGATTCCTTTCCCACTCTTATTTTAGTTAAAATGGTAAAAAAACCTACAAAGTGTTTATTGACGGGATTGATGCGAATAAAAGAAACGGTTCTGGGGAATAATGTTGGCATTTTCTGCAGGATGACAATATTGCACAAGAGATATTAGAATTGGTTCATGTGATTCTGAACTGTTAAGCTACACTAGGCTGTCTTTCCCGGAAGCTGCATCAAAATAGAACGCTGAAGAATGCCACCACTTGAGATTTGTATGCGGCAAGGACGCATTCCCAATGACGACGGCAAAATGTATTGGGGATGTAATGTTTTTTTTCCGATATTTATCTGCCTTAATGAGGATGAGGATGGAAGATTATAAAGAAGAAATTCTAAAATATTTAGTTCTGTTTCAGTGGATTTCAAAATATTTGTCTCAGTGGATCTTCAATACAAGGCAAAGGTTCATAAAAACGAATAAATAATTTCTAAATGCAATGCTATGCTGTGAGTTTTCCAAAAGAAAAACCTCGTTTTCATGTTTGCAGACTCTTTTGCTTGGAAAATAATCGAAATGATGAAAGAGCGGCGTTATTGACAGCCGTACAAGAGACAGTTCACCTAAAAGTTATATGCAGTACAATTTCTTTTCACATCAATCAACTGCTTTATTCTATTGTAAATACTCACTCATATAAAATGATTGGATAAGGGTAATGAGCGAAAAGTTGCATTCTGTTGTGACGATCAACATTCTCTTGGCCGATAGAAGGAAAAAAATTTCTAACATAAATCGAAAGTGGAATCTTCATAATGATCTGAGGAAAAATTTCGATTTTTCGGCTGCATTTTTCGTAATGACGGAAGTCGATAACGGCAACAGAAAAATTTATATTGATTCATCTTTTGATTTTCGTTGTTTAGAGATAGGTGAACAAATGATTACTGTACAGTTTTTTTCAAATGCCCAGAAAACAGTCTCAGTTAAGTAACCGGTCTCGCTTCTAAACTTCTATATAAGACATCCCAATTGTAGTAGGCCATCACTGTTTGGCCTCTGAAACATCCACATATGGCTACCTCAGCTATCTGATGTTCTTCTTCTTTATCTAACACCATAGAACAAGTACTCGGAGGATAGTTCACCGTCGTGCTACTTCGTATAGACGTATCAACGGGAAGTCTATGAGCGGCCGCTCCGTTTAAGCCTGAGTCGGATAGAATTTTCAAATTTCTATGAAGAATTTTTAAAATTCCCATTTTGTTTATGTGAAACAACTGCTTTTCCCATTATCAAAATCCATTTTGGATCATTATCGTCATCCACTTTTCTCATGGCAATCGATCTCTCAGTGCTACCTCCAAACAACGCTTGCGATTCGTTCAGTGCCGTTATTTTCGAAATGCCTAAGATAAGTGGGGTACTGAAAAAGAAAACCGTAGTTTCTTTTTTTACAGTAATTTCCTCCATTAGTTAGCGCTTTCTAATGTATAGCCTAAGAAGGCAAAATATTGTCGAATATGAAGCCTATTATGAGATACGGCGCTCGTAACAATCATTATTAGCGGGGGAATGTCTATTCATTTCATCATTTTCAAAGGATCACATTTAGCCATAAATTACTCATCGCTTATTTTAGGAGATTTAGAAGATTCTCATGCGAATTTTCACATATCTTCATATGGAGTTTTTTTATATTAATTCCAGCATTTTTGTTTCTCATTCGTAGTTACGATCTTTCGGTTATCTTACTTGTTGTGTTTGTCCTAATGGTTTTTTTAAAATCTCAAATGATTAGATCGAACTGGACGAAAAGCCAGTTTGATCAGTCGAATTCAATGCCTATGTTGCCATTCATCTCATCCTAAGCACCATAATAGAACGAAAATATTCCAAATGAACGCACTACCTACAACAATGTTCAACAGATCAATTTTGAAGGCAAATGCACTGCAACCAAGTGCATTCCTTTTTTTGACTCATTTATGGATGCATCAAGAAAAAATGAGCGGTGTTTTTGTGCTTCACCAGCTTCATTTCGTTTGAAGATGCTCAAATGGTTAAGCAATAGTGTTTGCTTCAGTAATGGCTGAAGACGATCCAAAGGAGTGTCTCGTCGAGGCGGAGAGCATGAAGAGGCTCGCCTTCTTCGGCGTTGCCGTCTCAACTGTGGCTACGTTGGTTGCCATCGTCTGTGTGCCAATGCTCTGCACCTATATGCAAAATGTGCAGTCGAATCTTCAGGATGAGATCAGCTTCTGCCGAACTCGTGCAGTCTCTCTCCGTGGAGAGTATGCAAAGGTATAATGTGCCATCATTCAACTCTCACTCTATAGATGCAGCATTATTACAAACTTCAGTCAATCGATTCACGTTGAGTGTTGATGAAGTGCGATAACAACTTGAGAACTGGTAGTTGTTTGTTGTTTTTTTCTCTCAAAAAATCTTCGTAACGATAGTGCATACGTCTTTTTTCTTGTCGTTCAGAGTGAAGGCTTTTTATTTTGGTTGAAAGCGACCTTCATATTCTTGCATGAGTCATTTAAGATGTATGCGACACACGGAAAATTTTCAAATATCGTCGATGCATTTTCTCATGACGGATATTTTCAGCTGGAACAATCTCGTGTTGCGCTCAAAACAGAAAGAGAGAAGCGTCAGGTGACGCACGAATGCTGCAGCTGCGGTATTGGTCCAGCTGGACCACCGGGTCCACCAGGACCTGATGGTTCAGACGGCCGTGATGGCAAACCAGGGAAACCTGGAGCTAACGGTCGTGACGCTGAGGAACATGAGAGAGTAAGTATTTTACAGTGAAAAGAAGATGAGCCACAGTGCTGAAAACATGCGAAACATTAGAAAAAGTCTAATTTGCAGAAACTATGTACCAGAAAACTTAAACATCACTCTTTCTAATAACACAAAGTTTTAGTAGGAATTTTCACATAAAGGTGGATAGTGACTTTGCAGCCATCAGAGAAGGACTGGTGCTTCAACTGCCCGCCTGGACCACCAGGACCCATGGGACGACCAGGACCACGAGGACCTCGTGGACCTCCAGGACTCAAAGGCCCCGACGGCCCGATGGGACCCCCAGGACCACTAGGACGGCCAGGCCCAGGTGGACCGAAAGGACCTCCGGGACCTCAAGGACCTGCTGGTGAACCAGGCAAACCCGGTGTGCAGCATGAGGTAACCAAAAATTCTTAATTTTGTTTGTTGCATTGATCGTTTTAACTTCAGTCGATATGGTTAACTTCATTATTGCTCAAGAAATTGCACTGATTTTTTCGCGGGAATTTATTGATTTTCCTCCGCATTAGAATAGTATAGAAATGTGCTTCGGCATCATGTCAGTATCTTGTCTTACTTGCCATTTAGGTTCCTGGACCACCAGGACCAATGGGACCTCCTGGAGAGATGGGACCTCCAGGCGAGAAGGGGCCTGATGGACGCAATGGCATGCCTGGCCGCAAGGGCCCGCGGGGTCCTCCAGGCGAAAATGGCAAAGACGGAGCCAACGGCCAAGATGGTCCAAATGGCGAACAAGGAGAGGCTGGCCCAACGGGTCCAAGGGGAAGTTGTGACCATTGCCCACCGCCCAGAACGGCACCTGGATATTAAATGCCTATTTGAGCGTATGGCCCAGTTCAGACCACCTCAAGATCATTGGCTCAGTCATCCATCACATTTGCCGAAGTCTTCTGGCTCATTACATTCACTTATTCAACCTCTTCCACTCCTTTTTAGTATCACATCCAGCGCTGTGTTTTATTTGCTTGCCATCGCCCATTGTCACTGCACTTATGTTGAATTTGCCAGAAGACAAAATAAAAATTTTTGCTGCATATTTGAAAATTGTTTCTGCCAATTATCGGCATCAATTCTACAATTGAGTGTTCGATCTCAAAACTTACTGCGAGGGTAATAAAGCGACAAATCAATTAGTTCTCATAGAAGACAGTTTATTTTACAGTTTACGTACGAAGGATATACTTCAATGTTGTGCCATCCTACAGCGATCGATAAGAATGTATTCTTTAATATTGAGTCCTTTAATATTTAGTATTGCATCTTATAGTTGACAGAAATTAGTGTGGATTATTGATACTGAATTCGGCTAACGACAGAAGATTCGGCTAACTCTTTCAATTGAGCGCACAAGTTTTCCAGAGTTGAAGCTTTTTCCTTCGCTGATCCAGTGACGTTGTTGAACCAATCCAACCGCTTGTGAAAGAGACGTAAATGCTTCAATACAATTAACCGCTCAGAAACCGTTTTATACTCGCTAAAGCAATTTTGCAGATGATATAGGAAGATGATACATTCGATTTGGAACTGCTAGACAGGCTGGCACATATGCAGACAAATGGCTACAAATCTACGGTGCAACTAAAAATTTGTGAAAACGCATATGCTTGAGCGTTTTCAAAACCACATTTAGAGACATTCTTGGCGCTCTTCACTTTTCAAAGGGCACCAAATTTTCGTTTATTTCTCTCAGTGCAAGTTGTGGGAAATAGCAAAAAATCCATTCGAAATTTTAAAGCACCTCAAGTTTGTTTGATATTCAAGCAAATATCGCGAATTTCGTTTTGCGAATTAGGCAAAGAAACGCTCACAACCCGCAATAGTTGTCTTTGGTGCTCCTCTGAAAAAAAATTTTTTTTTCATGCAGGTTCGGGAAGAATTGCTCGAAAAATTCACCCTTCAAGTGATGGGAACCGGTGAGAGAATATCCCATAAATTCCACTCTGAATGAAAACCTCACCGAACAATGATGCTCGTTTATTTAACGAGCAGTAGGAATCAGGAAACAGTGCGATAGCACACACCGCTCGGCAAGCAAACCGCTGCCTACTTACAAGGGGAATTATAGTCCGCGCATGGGGAAATCAAAATCAAGATCAATACGAATGTGAGCAAAGCAACTTCCTACACAACATTACAATTATAAGGATTCTAGAGATCATAAGAACTTAATTGATCATAGTAGATCATTTGTTAGCAGCAATTTACGATTATCACATTTTACTATGATTTCGCTGCTCAACTAATCGACGACCGGTCTCCAGCTGCAGCGCGTCGAGTATTATGTGACTTTGGAATTATGAAACAATGTCGCGGATTTCGCCGATTGTAAGGTTAGCTAGTTCCTGGTCAACTTTGCGTTCACTTTGGTGTTCTGTATACCCGGATAACGGCTAATATTAAAATAACGACTAAATATGCATATCTAACTTGCAGCATAGTTTAGCTAATAACGCTGTTTCACCAGCCAGTTTCGATGAGGCTCACTTTGACAGTCATATGCATGCAATAAACATTTCAAGTATCCGACTGATTATGAACCGGAAAGCCCGAACGCTGTGGCCGAGCAATTTGTCACTGAACTAGCCAACTTGGGTGGACGCAAAAAGCAAGGATTTGGAAAAAACTCATAAACAAAATATTTATTTAATTTTCACTTTCCAATGCAATGAATTTCATCACAGAGCAATCGTTTGTATTCATATGAAACACATTCGCTGCAAAAGCCATAGAGATACTAGAACGAACAACACAAAAGCGACTAAGCCAAAGTTTGACAAATGATTTCAATCTTACGAAATGCGGCGAATATATCGTAATGATTTTCAATGAGTTCACAGAACCCTCTTACGGAGAAAAACTTTCAAACGGTGATAAAAATGTGAGAATATAGCTTAAGCATGGCACAAGCGTAACATTTGCATTCATTTTCTATATCTTCGCATAAAAATTTAAGTAGCAATTTAGCTCTTCCTCTTCGTCGCATAGATCTATTTATGCATTTTTCCAACGGCTTGTGTTGAATCGCCGTGATATGATGCGATCGCATATGCGTATAGCGAAGTTTAAGCATGGACGAACGATCACGACTGAGAGGAACATTGTCAGCGAAGAGGGAGAAAAACAATGGCCATTATTAGCCTTGTCCGTCAGTCATAATTCTTCATGCCTTATTTGTTTCGCTATTGAACTCCATCATCGTACCATATTGTAATGATTGCATCATATTTTTTGTCCTATCTCAGGTGTGATTTCATTTTTATTATTGTTATATGGATTTTTAGATTACCATCTCTAAATTGCGTTGCAAGTGAATTGATTTAGTGAGCGAATATTGCATGCACGATTATATAAAGTCGTTAAGAACGTTCCGAATTATACAAGCATAAATAAAACATAGCCATTAAAAAGAGTGCGAAAAATGAACAAAAATTTATGAAGAGATTAATAATAGCAACCACACCATTATTAGCAACCAGAACGAAGTGATATAATGCAATCACCAACAAACTAGATAACCTGAAATATTCAAACTAAATTTTAATTTGCATTGTTCTAGGTTGTCGCTTGATTCGTAAATTTCTTCTGAAATCTCTGAATCTCAAAATCTCTCTCAAATGTTGCCAAAATTTAAATGACTGCTTTATCGACAAGGAAATCTGGGATTTGTTGCAACTGCGTCCAAGTAGTTTTTTTTTTTCGTTCGATGAGCTATCGAAAAGACACATTTCCTATAGGATCTGATCGAGCATCATTGGCACAGTTTACTAATTGTTTCTTTATTTGTAATACTCTGTGGAGCTCTGTAGCGCTATATTTTTACGTTATCATTAAGTAGTCAACATACACTCAAGAGATTCTCGGAAGTATCGTTTATGAGATTGAGAAAAGCAGCAGTTTCAGCACATTTCCCCGGGGAACACCAATGATAATTTCACAGTTAGACGAAAAAGTTTCACCAACTTTGACCTTGAAACAATGATTCAAGAGGAGTGACTGCATTTGAGGAGCCAATATTTTATCGTATATAAGCATGTTGAACTTCATGTCTCACGCTGGTATTGCTCGGTCTCACCTTCTATAACCGTAATGCCTCATAGTTTTGTATAACTGTGAACAAACTTCACGTCGTACTATATCATAAAGATTCGACCTCATCTGTTGTAAAAGTTTCCTTCTAGCAACATTTCTATGGCAAGGCTTGCTAAAAAGGCGATTACTTCTCATTGTTGCTGGTAGATCATAATTTGTCTATAAAAACTGACAGGTGAAATAACAGTCACAAATTAAATAAATGAGTAGTGAATAATATATTGTACGATAGCTTCCGCTCACCTGATGCGCATTGTGAGCATTGCATTCCTTCGTTGGCTCCTTTAAACCTCATCTTACCTTCTATATGATTCCTTTAAACCTTAAACCTTCAAACCTCTTTAAATTTCTTTAAACTTCCGTTTTCTTCATCCATATTCCAATGAATGCCGCATCATACAGATCATTTCAATGGAAATAACAATGAAAAAACTATGAAAAGATGTCGTCATGTCAATGTCGGTCGTTCCGATTGGTTTTTTGTCTCACTTTTTCCGAAGCATAATAGCTATCTGAGTCATATCTGTGAGATTTCACTGATTTGTTGTCGATTTCTTCAGAGAATGCTTAATTCTAGGTTCGTGTTAATACTAGTGAAAGATAGTTGCCTTGTATCTCTCATATAGTGGAATTTCACAAAAAACGACTGTGAAGAATGCTTTACTTCGTTCATGATTAAGTTTTACTTCGATAGCTAGCACAACATGACGTAGTGCTGGATTATTCGTAAACGTAGCACAATCGTTGAGTGGTTGCTATTGACAACAACTTAGACGGAAATTGCATGGAAAACATTGGTGGAACACTGCCAAATGATCGTAAGCTTGAGACTAGTGAGAAGAAGTTCGAGCTTAGGATCACTCTCAGAAGAGCAATTAATATCCTGGGGCAGTTCTGGGCGGTGGGCAATGGTCGCAGCTTCCTTTCGGTCCTTCTGGTCCGGCCTCTCCTTGCTCGCCATTTGGGCCATCTTGCCCGTTGGTTCCGTCCTTGCCATTTTCG
Organism: Baylisascaris schroederi; assembly: GCA_006503575.1. NCBI lineage: Eukaryota > Metazoa > Nematoda > Chromadorea > Rhabditida > Ascarididae > Baylisascaris > Baylisascaris schroederi. The sequence goes on along the minus strand of QEWY01000133.1, from coordinate 230,749 downwards.
CCTGGAGGCCCACGTGGACCCTTGCGGCCAGGATTGCCATCGCGACCATCGGGTCCTTTCTCGCCAGGGGGTCCCATCTCTCCGGGAGGTCCCATTGGTCCTGGGGGTCCGGGAACCTGCAAGATTCTTGGTGATAAGTGCTGCCAAGAATAAAACTCAGAGAGCTTATCTTCTCTTGGCGTGTATGAAGCGTAATTGTAGAAGTGGAAAGTATAGAAGCTTTGTCCTGACAAAAGGCAGACCGAAGTCTTGAAGAAAGGCTCACCTCATGCTGAACACCAGGTCTTCCTGGTTCGCCAGCTGGTCCTTGTTCTCCGCGAGGTCCTTTTGGTCCAACTGGGCCTGGTCGTCCGAGTGGTCCCGGGGGTCCCATTGGTCCATCAGGTCCTCTCTCTCCTGGTGGTCCACGTGGTCCTTTGGGTCCTGGTCGTCCTTGAGGTCCTGGTGGGCCTTCGGGGCAGTTGAAGCACCAGTCTTTCTCACTTGGCTGCAATGGTCATAGACGATAGAACGAACAGGTTGTGCGGAGCGGTTTATTCATGCACTCGAACTTTTAAATGTTCCACTGCCATTAGCTAAAATATCCACTAATGAAAGTGGAAATCCAGACGTATTTTCTGACCACTTCTAGAACATAATAAAGGCGTAGGATAAAAGAATTTGTTATCTTATTTCTGAGACTGCACACCTCATATAACAGACAAAGATGTTTTTTGACAAAGGCTACATGCAACAGTCTTTTGACTGTTGTGGTCAGATGGAGAACAATATACCTTCTGTCCTTCCTCAGCATCGCGGCCATTAGGTCCAGGCTTTCCTGGCTTGCCATCACGACCATCTTCGCCATCAGGTCCTGGTGGGCCAGGTGGTCCAGCTGGGCCAATGCCACAGCTGCAGCACTGGTATGACGCTTGACGCTTTTCTCTTTCAACCTTGGTAGCAGTGCGAGAGTGCTCCAGCTGCAATGGAACATCGATTTCATATATAGCAGGCTTTTTCCGTCCAAGGTAGGAAGTCTTTTAAGAGTCTTTAAAACTGCACATTGCTAGTTTCAAGGCAAATATATACACTCAAAAATTCCTCCGAACACTGGAATGAGGTGTTTAGTCAGTGAGTTTTGTGCGTGTGAGTGCACGAGTGTCGTTCTTTCCGTCCATATGTTAATTTTTGCTCTTTCCAGGCTGCTCTGATTTTATTTCTTGCATTAGCACAACGTATGAGGCTTTTGGGCTCTGAACTGGTTTGACGTGTAACCAGCTTAAGATTAGCCAGATTTGGAAGGGGAGACCGAGGTATTTTTTGCCTTGTTCTTTCCCTTCCTTTTTCTTACTTCAGAAATGAGTAAATGTGTTCTCATTATGACCTTGACACTCGCGTTCGCTTGATATAGAGGTGGACTGCCCATGAATCGACGAAGGTCATAAGGTGATCAAGGTAATGAGCAAAATCTACAGTTTTCGTGTTGTAATAGCATTCATTTAGGTGATTGTTGAATTACCTTTGTATACTCTCCACGAAGTGATACAGCTCGAGTTCTGCAGAAACTGATTTCATCTAACAGATTCGACTGAACATTTTGCATATAGGTGCATAGCATTGGCACACAAATAATGGCAACCAATGTAGCCACCGTAGAAACGGCAACCCCACAGAACGCAAGACGCTTCATACCCTCTGCCTCGATGAGGCATTGCTTTGGATCGTCTGAGTCGATCGCCATACTGAAAACATTGAACGATTTTGTTAGAATTTCGTCAAAAATAAAATACTGTATAGATCATATGCAATCATACTTATTGAGTGACTTCGAATTTTGTAAACTCTTCGTAAATTTGCTTAATGGAAAATATCTGGTTTACTTAAGGGTGACGTTTAGGTTTATTGCTTTAGGGTAAAAATTCTACTTTGATTTTTTTCGTCACTAACTTTTTACTTCTACTTCACCTCTATTTTACATCTTTTTTGGCATATTTTCTATTTTCAGCATTGCTTTCGAATGTAGATCATGTGCCTATTGTACAGATTCCATAAAATAGATACATATAGACAAAACAAATATGATAAAGTTTGATAAAGTCGAGTCATTCTACTTCGCCAAAGTTGTTGCGAAATTTGTCACTTATATCGGCGGAAGTGGCTGAATTATTAAACATATAATAATGATCGCTTTCTAAATGTTTTTATTGAAAAGGAATGCATGCAATAAATAAATCCCCCAAGAGGCTTATCACTATGATATTGTTTAGCAAATGATAAAACTAATCCTATTTCGATTCGACGATTTGTTTAATTAATCGATAATCAAATTAGCTCTTCATTAAAAAATGAAATAATTAATCTTTATTAAAGAACGAATTATAATTGCCGAATAAATCAGAAGAGAGCAACACATTAATGATAGAATTTCCACCAATGATAAATTGCAAACAATGAACTACAATCGAATAAGATGAATGCGAAAAACAAGAAAATACAACACTGTGAATGAATGAAACCCAATTGCACTTATATAGAAGTTGAAGGTAAAACGGCCGAGTTAGTGTGACATTTCCATATCAATGTGCTCAATCATCTTATGAATAGCGTAAAAACTCACTCTCATCTCATTGCACAATGTAATGTTTAGTGAACGTTTTATGCAAAGAGCGTGCAAATCGAGCATACAACAACTTGTTGAAGCCGGTTTTCAATTACGCGCTTACATATATTTTTTTTAAATTGTCGATTTGCTCTGTCTTTCAGAGTTTCACTTAGTGTTGTTTTTTCTTCAATTCCTCATTACGAGAACCGACTGGATGGAATGAATTTTTTAGGTTTCATATGGGATAAACGATATAGCGGCTGATATTTGATTAAGATCGAATAAAAGTTATCGGTAGAGAAATTATGCTTCATATGCCTTCGAAAAAACTCTTAGTAAATAAAGACGACATGCATAATAAGCTTTGCTCCCTGATACTAAAGTAATAGCCCGCAACTTAACTTATAGAAAATGGAAATCAAGAGCAAAAAATTATTAAAGCGTTTAAAAAGAAAACCTGTATTGCTCGATCATTCTTTGAGCACATTTCAAGTGTCAATCTTAAGAAAATAGAAAAGAATTCTTCAGATTTCCCACTTCAATTTATAAAACTTAACTGTAATTTTCGAGTTTGATATATTGGAAACGAAAAGAAAATTCAGGCTACTTTTTGATGGAATCGATTTGTATTGTAATACTGTAATAACCAAAACAAACTGAGAATATTCTTAGAGAAAGATGAGTGTTGAAAAGCGGTGTGTAAAATGTATAACGACAGATGTTTAATTTTCTTGCCTATTTTTGCATTTACTCTATGGCATCAATGTAATAGTACGTAATTTTTCTTCGACCACTTTTTGACATTTGTTCTGTAACACTATTCAACTCCACGATGAATTCTCATTGTTCTACTTACATGGGAACATTATGTTGCAAAAAATTTTTAAACTGGAGAAAGTTTTTTGTGTGACACGTTTTACCATTTGCTCTCAATAAGTTTACTACTAAAAGAAACTACGCCCAATTTTATGATGCCAATTTTCCTAAAAAGAGTAAAACAAGTTTGTTGTAAGTGAAAGAATTAACGGAAAATTTCCACTAAACCGTGAAATGTTTTTCATCTTTGTTCAAGCGACAATCACGAGCTACATTAGCTCTCCTCCATTCATATTCAAGTGCGTTTGATTTCATTGAATCAGCGAATCAACATCACCAGTTGGATTTAAAAATAATAGCTCGTGGATCCTGGGTTAATAGATATGACATCTGAGACAATAAATAAATAAGTAAATAAATAAATAAATAAATAAATAAATAAATAAATAAATAAATAAATAAGCAAATATATATACATATATATAATATTTTCCGCTGCAAAATCCTCCTTCGGTGCCTCATCGTGGCGCAGTGGTGGCAACGGTCGTTCGATAGCTATGGTAGCGGAGCGTAAGCCCCAGTAGGTCTAACCATGCTACAAAGGTATTGAACTGCCAATCCTACAGCGTGGTCGATTCATACTCCGAATCACCAGACCATGCCTGCTAGAGGTTGAGGACCGGCTAAATTCGAAGAGAGGTAATGGCCTGCTCGCCTAGCCAGCGAGGTGGCGTCATCTAATGGCTAAAACAATGCACGGAAATGGGCCTCAGTACCCTGCAAGGCGATCGAACCACTCTACGGCGGCGGAGCGGACCTCGAGAACCCAGAGGCTGCTACGATTGGGGTAAAACGTGGCCGAGAATGGCGAGGATGAGACCAAAATGGAAATGCATTGTGGCCGACAGCGTGCACAACGTTCGATAATCCGGCCTATCAAGTGATCAAGTGATATATAATATTTTAGCAAGAGTAATAAAGATATTTATGGAAATAAGCATAGTAATATGTTTAGCAAGAGTATTTAACAAGAGTTCATATGATATTTAACAAGAGTAATAGATAATTCAAAGTTGTAAGCTTAAAAAACACGAAATCCATAAAGTCACAGAGTGAAGTCTCTTAAGTGATCCTCAATAACTTCCTGCTGGAGAGACGTATTATTCATTTTGCTTCATTTCGTTATGAAATATGAAGCGTATTATGGTGTCATATTGTTGGTCATTTCATTTCTTTCCTAATATGAGTTTGCAATCGCAGACGCAACAATATCAATCAACGAACTTCTTTTTCAGATACTTCTCCAAGACAATAGAATCACCTAATGCGTGAATTTGCTTTAAGACGTCAACATTTGATATAGGAAAAACTCGCAGCGGTCATTTATCATCAATTAATCACCTTAGGTAGAAGAAAAAAGTAGGAAAGCGCATCAGAAGAGCTAGCACGATATGTGCTTTCATATTCCTTTCGAACAACAAATCCCATAATTTACCAGCGAAAAAAAAAAGCAAAATATGCTGAATAATTTGAATATTTTGAGAGATTCAATCGCGCTAGCTAAGTGCGGATAATGATGCAAAATTTCATTACAATTGCAATAAATTTGCTGGCTCTAACTTTAACTATTTCCATTTTGAAACACTGCAGAAATACATAGATATGCATATATGCGTTTATAAATATGAAATTGTGGATGCAACATTATCATAATACAATTTGCAATCGCAAATTTACAAAAACATATAATATATCGACTAAGTACGGCGAGCATTTAATTTCTTTAGCATAAATGCGCTTGCAAAATGCATTATCGATAGTGACTTCGTGGCATCGAAAGCATTATTCAAGATAATAACGAAAATTGCGAATCACAGTGGAAACGTGTACATGAATAACAAAGCGATGAAACAGATGCCAAACAACACGCATATAACATTGACGAAGAAATACACAAGGTCAATTGCATGAAGGAAATGAGGTGAATGAGAGCATCAATGAGGTGATAATAATAATAGTACGATGCGAACAAAAACCTAGAAGAGTAAAAGAATTCAACAGAAAAATTGATAACCTAAAAGGCTTAGGAATGGTTTTCAACAAATCAGGATCGTTGAATTCTCTTAATTCAAATGAGTCAATGCAACTATGAATCATTGCAAAAATTATATAATTCAGCAACGTTGTTTGTAGTCTTATTCCTTATACAAATGACTGCAAAGGAAAAGTGCTGAAGACAATATTAGTGAAGAACGTTTTGCATAGCAGCTAATATCTGTGATTACTTCTTTTACCCTCCTCAACGGACGAGAAAACACTTTAATATATTGGAAAACCATTACTATATTGTAGTATGATCGAAAATCTTCAGTCGATCCTTGTAGCAAGGAGAAATAGTTCGAGCAAGTAATTTACGAAAAAATATATGGATAAAATACTTTTGTAGCCGTCAAACAATTTTATATCTGCAACAGATAGAGGGATCTCAGTTTTGTGCAATACTCAAACAGTGGTCGACCAATACCCAAAGCACATAAACGTAACCTAGCTTTCGATAGATGAATTTTGCAGAGTTCAAAGAAAGCGTTTTACAACCTTAAAGGCTTCAGATTACAGAGTCAAATATAAATTGGAATTAATTGCAACATCAAAGTTATATATAGCAATGTCGACAGATGCGCCAAAACTGAGCTACCTGATCTCAGCACTGCATTAATATTAACATATAACACTTTTCATGGGAAATATCTACCTTTAGTAGTATCAAATCCACTTTACTTAATAAACTCGTATGGAAGATAGTGTAAATCGATCATATGATCTCATAGAGTGGACCACATCTTTTCAGGTTATTAGAGGATAGCCTATAGGCACTCAAAAGATTGTCGAAAGCATATTTGTATGTGTTGATAGGTGTGCCAGTCGGTTTCATATCGACATAAAGCATGATTATGATTATCGCATTAAATTTCATTGAAAAATTATGTTCGGAAATTTGCAAAGAGAAGATGAACGTTTGAGAATTGCAGCGAATTTGTATATGCTCCACAAGCATTTCAGACAGCGGCACAAAACATTTGTAAAATAATCGTGGGTGGATTCTTTATGTCATCATGGACTGTGAAAAATCTTCATGAATTGAATAATTTCTGCCACTCCTCCAAGGTGTTATTCTTTTCCTAGAGTACTTCATACTGATCCATGCTATTGTTAATTTTTTATTTGTATTCTTAGCTTTTAATCTCGCACGTTCTATTTAATTTAGAAGTTTACCATTATATGTCCATTTCTAAAAAAGGCCCTTTAAACTGTCATTTCTAAGCGTAAGCGTATTTCTTTCGCATTTTCAATTCGCATGGCACTAGAAATTATCCTCAGAGTTCTCTCAATGAACACTTTTCAAGTCTTCACCACTACATTGTTCGAATTAATTTCGTTTTACGAACGGGTAGTCTACAACTTCAGAATTAGTTTCATGTTGTAATGATTGAGTGAAGGTGCCGAATATTCGTTGCTAAACTGTTGCTGTTTATAATGATTAGGCAAAAATGTTATGCCAAAATTATGAAGAGATTATTCAAATTATGCATCAACTGTTATGACATCGACGGAAATGTATTGTACTGAAAAAAAAAGTTATTTTTTTGCACCAATAGCCGTTTATGCATCGTTAGATCGAATGGATCTCTTTTTGAATGATGCCTCAAGATGGTTTTCCTGAATTATCTCTTCATTTCATAAACGTTTGTGATATTAGCCACAAATTTAACCACTAAATATGCGTTAATCACTGATCATTTAAAAATTTGCAAATGAATCATCGATTCATTAATGCACATAGCAGCATTTCAAAATGATGCTCAATAATTTGAATGAATGCTCTATGATGAGTGAAAATTTAACAATACTGATAATAAATTTCATTTATCATATTTTGGTGCAATTTAAAATTTTCACTTTTGTCTATCGAATTTTTCGATTATTGTCGTATTCTCATTGCATCATTTGAGCGTTATTATTCGTGTGTTTCTTCACGTGAAATTCTTTGCTAGAGTTTAATAGATGAAGAATTTTATTCGCCAATCATATCACAATTGTTTTAAAAATTACAAAACTACTTTTAATTGATCCTATTACTTCAATGAAGCAAGGAATCAGGTGAATATGTCAGAGATTATTTAATGCATTTTACTTAGAGTAATTATTTTCGAATAATAATGTGCGCTCACATGTTTACGGCATTCAATCCGTTCAATGCCGACTTATTGAGTTCAATTCAAATTCTTCACTTTGAACATGTTGAACTTGACCTCATCTGTTTATGGCTTCGAAACTATACTTCTCGTGTGATTCAGATTTGTCAATTTTGCTCGTAGGCTTGAAGCCTATGATGTTGGGGAAAGCTGCGAACTCGATTCCGCTTGATGGCAGTCTTCTATATTCAATTTCAATTGATGCCTTTTAATGTTTTCTCACTGTAATATTATTTCTTTGAATAGCAACTTCAAATAATTAAAAATTAAACATAACAAGTTATTGAAGCTGTCAATTAGAGGGCATCTCAACATCCACATACCTGAATTTACGACCAGTCTGCCGCTATCATCAGATAATCGCGACGGATTTTACGACAACGAATAAAACTTCCTGCATGTTGTGGGGGGGAGTGGGATCACGAGAGATTTCTAGCAGTTTTTATTTCATTTGTTGAAAGTTTCTTGCTTGAAAGATAAAATTCAGCCAATAAAAAAATTCTATGACTTAGAAGTCACATATAAATATATTGGAAGCATAAACAACTAATTTTAGGTCGATTTCGAATAGTGCAATGGAAGTCAAATATTCATTTGTCGCATGCTTCTATGATCGAAAAAAAAATTCAGCATATGCGTATGGAACACTCGTTGAAAATTTCGCATAGAAAAAAAAATTTCGAAGTAAAAGTGAATGAAACATAAAATTTATCGAACTGGTGTGCATTTTTATTTCTATTTCAATCTTTGAGAAAACTTATTGCGAACCCCATTAGTGTTCGCATTCATGTATACATTTAAAATTGTTGAAAAACAAGAGGACGAACAAGATTGAGCAATAAAAAATGTTAAAAATGAACTAATTTTGTTGCTCATTGATATTTCATTTTGGAAGTGGGATAATTTTTATGATTTTTTCATCTATGATTGTAATCTCTTTAAGTAGACTAATCGTCGAATGAGAAATTGGTTGAAGTTATTCGTTGAGATCATGAGATAAATTTGAATCAAAAATAAAACATTGCTTCAATTTAAATACTCTCTGCATTGAATAAATACTCGTCAAATTTTCAATAATTTTTGGTATCATTTTTGAAAATAAATGAAGAAACTAACCATCAGCGCATACGCTGTATGCAAATTTTTGAATGAATCTGTCGCGATAATATAATCTGATAATTAGCAACCATAATATTGAATTAATCTTTAAGCGATAACGAAATTAAACAGTTGACAGCCGTAATCATTTATGATGAATGCTATCCTCAATATGTTAGAATATGAGTTGTTATGCTCTCGGAAATGTGGCTAGCCAAACCAGACGATATGAGCTTCTGTGCAATGGAATTTGTGACCAGTCGAAATGAGACACTCTTTGCTGAATGGTATTCCTTTCAAGAAAATATTTCTATAAACAATCAATTTTCTATTCTATGCATCACCAAGATGGTTTCTACTTAAAATGTACCGTATGCTTGATATACAGTATGATGACAACAAATGTGTTATTTGAGCGATATTGAAGCAATATTAGTGTACTGTGTCAGTCGATTCGTTAGATTTGTCACTCTCTTCACTTTTTTTTCTTTCATACTATGAACAGGTGCAATTTTTCGGGGAATTTAGCGAAAAAATTGAGCATTTCTCAGATATTTTAGAATAATTTTCACATAGGCAGTATAACTTATTTTTAATGTGACATCCACTACCCCTATTCGAATATTCCAGTCCAATATGCAAGCTGAACACTAAAAATTACAAGTCTATGTCAGGGAAAAATGCACATTTTATTTTTCTAATATTATTTGTTTGTTTTACATGATTTCCAACACATTAGTGGGCAAAGAAGAGATCAAAACGCTTCAAATATCAAAGTTATGATAGGCAGGGGGAGTGTGGCCAATACGCGCTCCTGCATGATGAAATTATTTGAATGTTATGAGCATATTTAAGAATTATCGATAATGACTTATCACAGAACTATATTTAAATTACAATATAAAAGATAGGAGTTATTGCTGAAAAGGGGCAACAAAACGGTGTGGACAGATGAGACTGTGAGGACGAAATAGGCTGCCTAAGGTTCATTCCTGAAAAAAAGGTCATGTTCGGCTGAGATTTGTTTTTATTTGAAACCGATTTCGGCTGAATTTTGCCCCTTACGTAAGAATATCCCCCTTTAATAATTGATAAGGGACAAAAAAATGCTAGGATGAAAAAATTTTGGCGTTCATTTGAGGTGACGTAAATTGAAAGCTTTTTATCGTTGAATTTCGAAAACTCCGCTCACGTGAATAGGTCAAAATGTAATTTTTTTGAAAAATTCTTATACAAAGTGCAAATTCTAGAAAGTGGCCTGAGTGGTTTGATGAGGACAAAATACACTAATAGGCCACTAAGATAAAGTCCGAACCTCGCTAAAGTCTAACCGGTCCATATCGGAAATTTTCATCAAGGGATTCTAGGAATAATAATATGGGATCCTTTCAAAAAAACTCAGAAGTGGGCAACAGAAATACGTAAATTCTCATAAAACCATCTTAAATCGAAGTTGTTAAAACTATGAAGAGTACATGAAAAAGTTTCCAAACAAAATAACAAAATAAAATGACTTTTTATACTGTCAAATATGACAAGGAACACAATAAAACATCATCCATCTTTGAATTTCCCCTCACTTTGTCGAATTTCTTTATCATTGTTGAAAATGCATTCCAACTCATCTGCAGCGGCTACCGAGAAAGACGTTTTTTTTTATCGCTCTCTAAAGAGGGCATTCACATCCTCATGAAGGGTGTGGCGATAATTGCCTATTGCACTAGGGACGTGCATTGTAAATACCGTTGTCGGATGCTGGCTTTCATTGTTGCATTCAAGGACGCACACACAACCACACATTGCAAAATTGCTATCGCCATCAAGGTGTACATTCACTTAAAGGCGTAAATTTTTTTCCTTCATCTCAACATTTCGATCAAACGATCACAGAGCAAATATTACATGATGAAGAGTATTGCATCAACTAAATTTCATATGCGTTGCGCTTGTAATTCCTCAAAATCGAAGAGCCGACGGATACGAGCGGGATGCACACGAACCGACCGATCAACGCTAATGCAGAAATAAATACATGCGAAACAAACATGACTTGTAAGTTTAAATAGCAAAGAAATAATATCCTAAGCGCGTGAATGTTGAATTTGGATTAAATTAGACGAAGGACGAAAGCCACATGCGGATATTATGAAACGGTGAGTTCTCAAACAGCAGAATTGAGGCGCCTCTGGCTGATGTAGGCAACGTCACATCAATAAAACGATACAACTTTCTTATGACTTTCATATTCGATAATATTCACATCAGCCGTTCACTTCTTGGACGTTTTGCATGTGGAATACTCTGTAAAATACGACCATCACCAGCATCAATCTCCATTTAGTTCTCGATTTAGACGAGCATGTTGTGTTTATGCTTACACTCAGTGCTACGCCGCTCCGAATGGTGTAATTTTGAACCATCTGCCATTTGCAGTCCGCTAGTTGAATCGATCGGCTGATGAACAATGCAACTGTCGTGCCTTTTCCACTCTTTTCTTGCAAGATCTGTCCTCATGGTGCGAATGATCAACAATCCCACCCATATCAGGTTCATTGGATTGCTCTTCCACTCGTTCTAAATTAATCTCGGATCATTACGTGGCGGTAGATTTTACCCACATAGTCTACATCGTAGAGCATTCTTTGAATTCACTTCTGACTTTTGAGATCCAATAGCAGTGATTGGGAGTTGACAATTCATATGATCAGCAACTGATCGAAGGTGCTAAGTTGAAATCAGAGTTTAGCCGAAACACAACTTATTTAGGAAACATCGATTTGCGACAAGTTGTTAAATTTAAATTTCCACTGCAATCTTAAAAAGCGAAAGTGAAAATTGCCTTCGATACCAAATTAATTCATTTACATAACGATACCATTGAGCTCTTCAAAGGAAATTGATATTTCATAGAAATTTTTTAATCCACATCTCTCCAGTATCATGCAAACATCACCGATGAAGCCACGTAATCTCCTATCAATATAAAAAGTTAATAAAACGCCATTTTTTCACAACAAAGAAACGTTTCATAAAATTCATCGCCAAATAAATCCAGTTTGTCGAATGAACAATATTTATGAATGGGGAAATCGCGCAAAATTGCATGCCATTTCAATGAACATTTAGAGCTTAAAGAATGGTGTATTGCGGGAACGTTTTTTTTTTTCGACGAGTACAAATGTGAACTTAGGATGGCATTGAAATCTACTCTCTAAGAATGAAAAACCATCTATTTAGATGAAGAGACATCAAGCATAAAGACCAGTTCTTTAACAAAACGTCATAGCGACGCATTTTGCAGAAACTATTGTCTACACATTTAACAACATTCTCATTCGTTTATTGCACAAACTTTTGTCGTTATTTAGTGAGCACGAATGGAATGTAAGAAACCAATTGAGTGGACACATTATGAAGCATTTACGTGCAATCTCAAGGTTTTTCGAGCACTTTATTTCATTTTTGAGATGGTTTCAACAGCATTCCTTTTTTTTTAAATATCACCTTTGCAAATGTCCTTGCAAAAGTGCAATATTACATCGTCATGGTAGTGTGGATTTATATGTGTAGATGTGCTTCTGTTGGGTAGTTTCAGTGCTGATATTAACACAGGTAGAATGATGAAGAATGATGCAAGTCATATACACTATAATGAGTTCTCCTATATCACCGCTCATATTAATTTGACAATTTTGAAGTAAGCGCTTAGCATTTAAGGATTTGAAAAATTCCGTTCATGCTATCCTCGTCGATTTTTCATTTGCATCTATTCAGTTACAAAAACATCGAATTTTCTATGAAACATTTGAGTGAGCGATCCAATCAGTGAATATATGAAAGAGATATCCTCGGCATTTTTACTTGTTGCTAACTTATGATGTGGTTGATGAAATGGAGAGAATTTCGAAGTGCATTGGTGCCGATTGCTTATGCTCATTTCTTCACTACTCATATAATTTGTGCACTACTATTTTGCATGCTCGACGCATATTTGACAATTTATAAAGAGAACATCGAATGTAGAAAACAATATTCCGTCTAGGTTGAACCCGTCCATTCGCACTAATGTTCTATAGAGTATTTGTCTTCTTTGTTTCGCAATGTTACCGCCATAAAGTGAAAATTTCAACCGCTGTAAAATGCCTAGAATTTTTTTTTCTAGCTTTTAAACTTCTACAAATCTCCCTCGGATTTGAAAAATAGACGTGAATGTTCTTATTGTTATAGGTGGTTCATGCGTAAGCGTCGATAGCAATCGGATTGAAACTACCACAGATAGAAACAAACACACAGACATACAACCGCACAGATAAGCCATCACTGTAGCTGCGTTTTTGCAAGCAAATTTACATTAGCATGTGATAAGCGAAATAGACTAATGCACTCATCGTACATTATTCATCCCTCTTCCTTTATCGCTGAAAGATCTGCAATTGACGATTCGATGACGCAAAAATAGTATTTGTAACTTTTGGTGACAGTTGGGCAGATGCAAATTATGCGGATCTTTTTAAAGATAAAAGTGGAATATTAGAACTTTCATTAATTTCATTGATTCCCCATCGGTAGTAGAATATTGTTGCCGAAATAGATGAACTGCATATTTTCTGATGGCTTAACTAACAACAATAAAATGTTATCCTTACAAATATCCTTGCAATATTTTCGATAATTAGACGCAAATTTTTAATGTGAAAGCAGAATCAACCCACTCGACAAATCCTTATTATTAAGACGATGGCAAACCTGTCCGTTTGTGTGTAATGTTCCAGCAATTGGTTCATTTGCACTTGATCGCTTTAACTGTTCACTATTTTGCTCGAGAAAAATGTTATCGTGATGAATCATAAAAATTTGATGAACAGAATTTTAACAAAATACATCATTTAAGAGAAAATTGTTCACAAAATAAATAACGGTCAATCATTTCGAGTCATTTCCTACCATATAAGAAAGAAGAGAAGAAATATTTAATTTATTGTCTTTTTATTTGTTTGTGTATATGTTTTGAATAGGCAATTTAATAAATATTATTGCTATAGTAAGAACGAGTATGCATGCATATTTAATTGATAGTCATTCAATCAAACTCACACCTGTAACCAATCAAATGATGGCAACAGAAAGACTTTTTTAATGTCGTTCTCAAAGAAATGTTAAAAATTTTTTGAAGGATCATCGGTAATCGTCCATTTTTAAGCATGTGTTCAAAAGTTTTTTTTTTTCCTTTAGCGCAACCATTCCAGATGACATGTTCGCTGCCGGCAAGAAACTATCACATCAGCGAGCATTATTGAAAAACAATAACGTCGAAGGTGGGCAAACTATCTCGGCAAAGAAAATTTCAAGGGCAATAAATGAAACAGACCCTTATTATTATATAGTGGTACAGCACTGCTGATTTGTTGAATGTTTCTATTCATTTGCATACAAAGGACGTAAATATGACTGATGAGATCAAAAGTTTTGTCGAGTGGCCGGTCTAATGACTCTTTACGAAATACCGACTGATTTCTGTAAAGATTGTAGTAAAAAAAAACAGCAAACGATCGTGAGCACTTTATTCTCATTAGTGAAGATCTTGTTAAGTCTTACACAACAAAGCACAAATCGCATCATTGCCCCTCTATCATTAGACGATACCAAAGAACCAGAAAAAGGAATAGAGGTTTGGAGAAGATACGACGGCAGTGAAGGCACACACGCGTGATTTCAGATTGAAGACTAGCATCAAGGCCACTACTAGCCAAGAGCCGCTTCCTAATATCCAGGAGCGGTTCTTGGTGGTGGGCAGTGATCGCAGCTTCCCTTTGGACCTTCTGGTCCCGCTTCTCCCTGTTCGCCATTGGGTCCATCTTGTCCATTCTCACCATCTTTGCCGTTCTCGCCTGGAGGACCGCGTGGTCCCTTGCGGCCTGGCCTGCCATCGCGACCATCAGGTCCTTTCTCGCCAGGAGGTCCCATCTCTCCAGGAGGTCCCATTGGTCCTGGAGGTCCGGGAACCTGCAAGATTCCTGGTGAATAATGCTTCCGACAATAAAATTCAGATGGGCTATCTTTCGTTAGCAAATATGACATGTAATCTTGTAGGTATAAAAGCTACTGGCCGAAAATATTTCAACCCAAATCTTGAAGAACGGTTCACCTCACGCTGAACACCTGGTCGCCCTGGCTCGCCAGCCGGCCCCTGTTCTCCGCGTGGTCCCCTCGGTCCAACTGGGCCTGGCCTTCCAACTGGTCCTGGAGGTCCCATTGGACCATCAGGTCCTCTCTCTCCTGGTGGTCCACGTGGTCCTTTGGGTCCTGGTCGTCCCATGGGTCCTGGTGGTCCTTCGGGGCAGTTGAAGCAAAAGTCTTTCTCCGTGGGCTGAAAGCACGAATTGATTGCTTTGAGCAGAAGTAAAGGTTTTGTTTTTCACAGTTTGGGGGTCGCTTATGACGAACTGAATGGCCAGAAAGATGGATTTTATATTTACCACG
The DNA here is from genome assembly GCA_006503575.1 of Baylisascaris schroederi. NCBI lineage: Eukaryota > Metazoa > Nematoda > Chromadorea > Rhabditida > Ascarididae > Baylisascaris > Baylisascaris schroederi. The sequence continues at coordinate 215,521 of QEWY01000133.1, read as the reverse complement.
CTGAAAAGGAGATCGATGTGCACTTCGTTCATAGATTCGCTATTTTTCTATGCTAAAATGTTGATTCTTTGCCATAATAAAGTGTTGATCATAGTATAAATTGTTGTATCTTTCGATGCTAAAATCACAGATTCAGGTAGGAATACATACTCTCTGTCCTTCTTCGGCATCAGGGCCGTTTGGTCCAGGCTTTCCTGGTTTGCCGTCACGACCGTCCTCGCCATCTGGACCTGGAGGTCCTGGTGGTCCAGCTGGGCCAATGCCACAACTGCAGCATTCATATGACGCCTGACGCTTCTCCCTCTCTGCCTTCACCGTAGCGCGAGATTGCTCGAGCTGAAGCGATCATGAGATACTTGTGGCGACTGGTCAGCGAATGTTTACATGCTTCCGGGTACAGGCTTTATTTGAAGGAAAACTCCAGCGCATTATTGCATTCTAATTTATAGAGGATAAAAGAATTTGTGAACAGTGAGTCGAGCAATCCATTGCATCTCATGAATATCGTTCACAGCAGTTATACTAGTGACAAGAAAGGTGGAGTTTGCTAAGTACGGCATTTATATTCAAAGATAGAATCTTGCTACTTCGTTGCGGTGCAAGTGTCTCTTGACGCTACAGAAAAGCATGTTGAAGGATGATTTTTCACATTTTAATTGAGAAGAGTGTTCTTTGTTGTGGATAACCGCCTTAATACTTCTTCTGAAGGTAAAACGATTGCTCCCTAATCTTGTCTACGTTGATGGACAATTCCCTTTCGAATTGCAGTGCATTTGATTTCATGAGCGTTTCATCAATCCCCCAGTAAGGGCGAAATTTGAGCACTCTAACATCATGAACTTCTTTCTATTCTTTTTTTAAAAAATAAAATTCCGTGGAATGACGAGTTATATTCAACTCTACATACTTTGGTGTACTCGCCACGCAAAGAGACAGCACGTGTTCGGCAGAAGCTGATTTCATCCTGCAGATTCGATTGTACATTTTGCATATACGTACAGAGCATTGGCACACAAACGATAGCAACCAAAGTGGCCACGGTCGATACTGCGACGCCACAGAAAGCGAGGCGCTTCATGCCCTCCGCCTCAATGAGGTAGTGCTTCGGGTCGTCCGATTCGGCCGTCATACTTAAATATAACGCGTCAGCTTATATCGCGATGCGAAACTCCAGAGGGACCACGAACGTTATTGACATCCAACAATATTGGCAACAAATTCATAACGTTTAACCATTCTTTGGAGAACACGTTTTCTGCGAATTTCTAATCATCGTGCGAAAATTCCTTCCTTATGAGTACGCACATTATCATCGTATAAAGATTCACTGGATCCGTCAATTTTTATATTATTTTTGAAAATATAATTCCAGCAACTAGATAGATGGAAAGTTTAATGAGAGGAATCCCTTTCATACTCTATATATCAGGATTTTGGGGATGCGACAGCTAACGAGAATACTTCAAACTGAAACATTAACTTTATTTTGAAAATTGTTTTCACGCAAAGTGAATCGAAGAATGAAACTTTCATAATTTCTAATGCCGATATTCCATTGGCTGGAGGGATTTTGATGGAGCGGTTGCAGCATTTAATTGGTTTTTTACTTAGATAAACGAACAGAGCGGGCTAATCATTAAAGACCTCTCTGAGGGTTCATAAAGGGAAAAAAATAATTTAAGTTGTTGAATGTTATTGTACTGTTTCTGCTGAGGATATTTGCAGTTAACAATATGCATTAAACTGTAAGTTGTCTGATGGAATAAACACAGATGGAATCGCCTGAATATTATCGCCGTTATATGTACATTGTGAACGAAATTACGCTATGAACGATGATAGAAAACGCAGATATAAGGAATAGATGGAGAAGAGTTGAAAAAGGTTTGATGGCAAGTGCCATGCTCAAGTTGACAGATAAAACTATGCTAAAGACTAGTGAGAGCCACTTTTATAGAAATAAGATTGGTCCGGTTCGGCCATTTGAGTGAGACGGGCTGCCCCCTTATGTTAAAAAAAAAAAAAAGTAATCGTGGGCTGCTTGTTGCATTGATATCAAAAAGCAAGAACTTGATTGAAAAATCTGCAACGCCCATAAGACAACAATTAGAGGTGCAATGTACAACATGTACTTGGATAGTCACACCTCACTGCATTTTCACTTATTGCTCGATGCGTTTCACTAGTAATTGGCTTACTTTTCGCATTGTGACGTTCCGATACAATCTTGTTGAACTTTCTTTGATTAGTCGCCGATACGATTTAATGATCAACGATTGTAGCGTGATGCAAAATGATGAGAACGCGCAGAAATCAGATACTAATGAAGCGGGTGAGGTGGGAGAAAATGAAACGGAATGAGAGAGCAAAAAAAAAAAAGTATGGGAGTAAATTTTTATGAACTTTGATTGCAATATGCAAATTTCCATCGTCTCAAAAATTAGAACACTGAAAGTAGCTAACCTTTATATGGCTAGCTCAAAAAATCATGAGCACTGCCTCAATCAACCATCTGTACTTGTTGCAGCTGTTCTTGAAATATGATGGCGGTCATTCAGTGGTCATTTTACGCATGTTGTTATCGCAGAGGGGTCATAAAGCGAACGTGTCAGTGAAGAAATCCGCAGATGCTCAGTTTGATTAAAATATGGAGAATGCATTATTTCACATGCTCTATTATCGGTAGAAATTTATGATCCTGGATGAGTGGATAAGTGGGAATGCAAAAGTGTTTAGGCGGATAGCTCCACTGAAACAATTTCCACTTATTTTTGAGTGCCCATCATCGATTGTAGATATATATTCAAACAAACTTAAGAACACAGTGCTGCGATTAAATTCATCTTAATGAGAATCAACAAGCCAAGTTTGAAAGAAGAAAATGAAGCTACATTTGCAAAAAACCTGTATAACACTTTTTTGCACGTCTTATGACCGATAGTAAGGAACAATTTTAGCTGAAGTGTTATTCTATAGCGAGTTGCCAGTTCGGTGCGCTCACATTGAGATCTTATCAATGAATGAGCGCTTTTGCACTAACTATTACTGAATATTTTAGAGTACATTGAAAAACGTCAATAAGGAACATTAATAAACGATTGATGATAGAAATTTTGAGAATCGAAGTAATTCTTTTGCATGCGAATTTATTGGGAGGAAACTGAGTAAGAAAAGTGGAAGCATTCAGTTCATTTACTCATTCATGCAGAAAATATTTCTTGTAGCGAGTATTTCATAGACGAAAATTAGAATTTGGATCGAACTATTTTTCTATTTTACATAAATGTAGTGATACTTGTAGTAATACTAGTTTGACGGATATTTTATGCAAATGCTTTAAAGGCACAACTCAAAGAAGCCAATGGTGACCTAATGAAGCAAGTAAATTCTATGCAAAGTTTTGCTATAGAAGTTTAGTACAAAAATTCATAAACATTTTTAAAATAAACACGAACTGAAACGATTCATTTGAATGAATCATCAAAGACTTTGAAAAAAAACCTTTTGATCATCGTTTTATAATGCATTCAGCAATTAATTTCCAAATCTAAATCAGAAATAAATAAGCAAATATGATAGGCATCTATAAACTTCTCGATTATTCCAGCCACAATTCATAACTAATTCCAACATAAGAATATTCCACTTTGGATTCGTTGATTCTATGACTCCTTCTACGACCATCAACGAGCGTTTGAATGACTTTTGCTTCGCAGATCAAGATATTTATCGAATGCGTTCATCGAGCAATCATTTGGATTCATATCTCCTGTTCATTATCTTCCCGTCTCCTATTTGACTTGTCCATCCCACATTTTTCTACTTGATGTTTCAAATTTCATTTCGCATTTCATAATTCATTGGATATTTTAGGCGAATAGAGCTTTAGCCAGATAGGTTTTTCTCAGGTGCAATAAATATGCTGTTCAATATTGTTGGCAAAAATTAAATGGAGAACGAGATTTCAATAATGAGATTAGTATGAACATTGTTGTTTGCCAGTTTTGGTGAAGCCGGTAAAGTGATAGGGCACCGTTCAACTCTATGACCTTGGATTGATGAGTTTTGCTCCTTCTCGACCTGGGTTTGATCAATTTCAATAGTTTTGTGACCTCTATGATCATGCTGTAATGCACTTTGCAGGCCTATAGTTTTAGAAACGAAAAGAGAAGAATATAGAAGATTGCACTCTTACCACCTTAGATGTTTGCACTCAAGATTTGGATGCAGTAGACTGTCCCAGTTTTGGCTTGCAACCGCAGTTCTTAGAACTTTCAGTGAAGACATTGAAAGACAACAGTTTTATATGACCCATTACTCTAATTCTTGAATAATGTCCTCAAATTTGGTTGTCCAACTCCACGCGGATATCAAGACTGGAAAATTAAAAAAAACTGTTCATTTAGGGAGGGCTTTCTCAAACTCTTTCTAGGATATTACAACCCACATTATGCAACCCATCTCGGGCTTATAGATTCTAATCATTGGGTGATCATAGAATTGATTTTGATCCTGCACTTTGTTAGAACACTGCAAAAAGCTTTAACATCCTCACGCTAACAGTGCTGAGGATACGTCTTTCGCAAATGATGCACAAGTTGTGCGCTTACTGGATGAACTATGCGTTCAACAACTTTCAAATCAAAGGTATCCAGATTTCGAATCAGCTTCCGGAATGATTCTTTGAGCCCTAAAATTTATGAAATCAACTTTTTGATCCGTATAAAACAATTGACATCTTTTGATTTACATTTCACTTGCTTTTGTTGGTTTCGCGTATCTTCGATTTAACATAATGCTTACCCTGTATAAATATACTTCAACATTCACTCTTCTTTGAATAATTCTTGTTTGTAAATGCAGTTCTCTACTTTTTACTAATTCTTTTACATGCTTTATTGCAGTTTTTGTTGTTGTTTTATTTATAAAGAGAAAACAACAACAACAACAACGGTAATAAAGTATAGGACTTCCTCCAAGTAATTTACTTACTTTAGAAAGATGTTTGTTATTCGTCAAGAAACTGAAACGAGTTTATGACATTTGTTTCCTTTATTTAAGGATGCATCGGCTGTGAAGGTCGATTGATGAATGCGTGAAGGCAATTTCAAGAGGATTGCTTTATTGCTTCCTGAATTTTTTGTTACAAAGAAAAAAATGAAAATATTGGCAGTGGGCTTGTGATCGACCGACAGGGGAATTACCAGAGAAACTTGGAAAGGAATTTGAAAACCACTGGAGAAATCGACTGTATCGGAGAAGGATCATAGACACAAGAGTAAGGCAAACTCTGCTGCCAAGATCAATCTGCAGTGACTTCCTAATATCCGGGAGCAGTTCTTGGTGGCGGGCAGTGATCGCAGGTTCCCTTTGGACCTTCTGGTCCCGCCTCTCCCTGTTCGCCATTGGGTCCATCCTGCCCGTTCTCTCCGTCCTTGCCATTTTCGCCTGGAGGCCCACGTGGACCCTTGCGGCCAGGATTGCCATCGCGACCATCGGGTCCTTTCTCGCCAGGGGGTCCCATCTCTCCGGGAGGTCCCATTGGTCCTGGGGGTCCGGGAACCTGCAAGATTCTTGGTAATAAGTGCTGCCAAGAATAAAACTCAGAGAGCTTATCTTCTCTTGGCGTATATGAAACGTAATTGTAGAAGTGGAAAGTATAGAAGCTTTGTCCTGACAAAAGGCAGACCGAAGTCTTGAAGAAAGGCTCACCTCATGCTGAACACCAGGTCTTCCTGGTTCGCCAGCTGGTCCTTGTTCTCCGCGAGGTCCTTTTGGTCCAACTGGGCCTGGTCGTCCGAGTGGTCCTGGGGGTCCCATTGGTCCATCAGGTCCTCTCTCCCCTGGTGGTCCACGAGGTCCTTTGGGTCCTGGTCGTCCTGGAGGTCCTGGCGGGCCTTCGGGACAGTTGAAGCACCAGTCCTTTTCTGACGGCTGAAATTGAAAACGAAGGATGTTTAAAGGTGCAAGGTACAATTGAAAGTGATGGCTCAGATTAAAAAATCCGCATGGCACAGTAAGTGGGAAGATGTCTGGAAACAAAATCAGCACTGCTTGACTGGATGGTGCATAAGCTGAAGAAATGTGCGCCCCACCAAATTTTATCATAAGAAAAGTAGGTAGGTGAAATCATATCACCTTGTGGCAATGGCGGAAATTGGTATATTTCTGTATTGACCATAGATCTGATCGGTTTTTTCCAGGAGAATAGCTTATCCTTTTTTCAGTGCTGAATACTTACTCTCTCTCCCTCTTCAGCGTCACGACCGTTTGGTCCAGGCTTTCCTGGCTTGCCGTCACGACCGTCTTCGCCATCTGGACCTGGTGGTCCTGGTGGTCCAGCTGGGCCAATGCCACAGCTGCAGCATTCATGCGACACCTGACGCTTCTCCCTCTCCGCCTTGATCGTCGCGCGAGAGTGCTCGAGCTGAAACAGTCGAAACCTTTCGTTATATTCTGTTCTGACCATTACGAGCTCCGAGAAGAAATACTTTTTTAATTCTGATGGAAGTGATTGTCTGGACTGTTTTCACGATTATTCAAACTGAAGAGCTAGTAATACTTGAAAAATTTTTTTGCACATAGATGTAACTGGATGTTCGGAAGGGATAACCTTTCTAAATGTATAACTTCAAGTTATTAAAATAAAATGGTTCAATACTCATCCCTTAACCGCCCCCTTTTTATTTTTAGCATGTTCTATGGCATCCGGGCTATCGAGAAGCATTCCAGGAACTTTTTTTTTTCCTTTCAACCGCTATCAAAACAATAGTAATTTATACTTTGGTGTACTCTCCACGTAGCGAGACAGCACGAGTTCGGCAGAAGCTAATCTCGTCTTGCAGGTTCGATTGCACGTTCTGCATATAGGTGCAGAGCATTGGCACACAGATGATGGCAACTAGTGTGGCCACAGTCGACACAGCAACGCCGCAGAAGGCGAGGCGTTTCATGCCCTCCGCCTCAATGAGATACTGCTTCGGATCGTCCGAATCAGCCGTCATACTGAAACTTCATACATTACAAAAATCGCAAAAAAAAAAAAAAACTCGCAGTCGTGTCGCCTTTCGTCGGAAAGGACCAAAGCATTTCTTGAAGTTGAAAATTTAACCAGAAATTACTAACCTCGGTTTAACTGTTATGATTCAATGATTTAGTATAGGATTCTATGAAACAATCGTCTCCACATATTTGAAGTTCGACAACGTGTCCCACAAAACTTACATGGAATATTAAATAGTCTACTATTAACAGGCCTTGTCTAATGAGAAAGTTTAAGTTGAGAAATATACCGACGAAACAAGTAAAAAATGAGTGAAGTCGTTGTATGAACCATAACTTTAAAAATTTTGGTATTCTTTTCATCTGATTTCGACCAACCAAGGGTATAGTTTGAATACAATGATTTTGGACTGATAAAAAATTCTCCCAGATAATGTCGACGTTTTCGAGTTAAGAACGACCATCATTGCAAACCTTTGGTAAAGGATACCATTTTTCATTAATAATTTCGTGCAAAATAAAAAGACCTAACTAGTGCAAAATGCATGCATAATTTTGCACCACTCTACAACTCTTTCCGAGATGGATGTGCAAAGTTGAAAACTGGTGGAGGCCCCTTATGGTGAAAATATGAGAACTAATGGATAATGGGATGCATATATATACGCCCACATAATGCACTGCAGGCATAATGTGCGTTCGCGAATTACCGCATATGCGCTGAATTGAAAGAACACATAATTACGAAAGTACGCAAAAAGCGAACCTTTGGAATTTTGCGAAAAATATGGACAAATCCGGAAATGCGATAAATACAATCAAAAAGAAAAGAATAATTGCAAATTCTTCAGGTTCGAATGGATTGATTTCGAATCATGCGCACATTTTACTTAATGCACCTGCTGGAATTGTAAGGAAATCTCTGCTTTTGCCGAAATAAGATGAGAACGACACCCATTGCTTTACAACCTTCCCAGGGTTGGGATTTTCATGCAGACCGTCACAGATGTAAGAGTAAAAATGAAAAGTACATCCGATACGAAAAATCGAAGAAAACGTCTCCATAATGGATCTGGGAGTAATGCCGGACGAGGAACTGATGTTGAGGTGTGATGAAGAGCCACTTTTATAGTGGTACGACAATCAGCACCGGCCGGTTTAACCGACGGAGTGTAACGCCTTGGTGTGAAGTGAAAAAAAAAAACCTCTCATTCCTTGGCTTATTAATGTTAGAAGGCAAAAAACTTGCTTGTTTCAATTTTAAACGCCCCACTACGTGATAAGCAATGATGGGGTATAGAGTGTGTCTTAAAACGCTAAACTACTTTTTTTTTTTCGTAATTTCTTCGCGACAATTCCATCCCACTCTCTTTATGACAGAGGAGCGATTTCGGCTCATTGCAACCGTGACTAATGGTCAGTCGTTACCGTAGTTGAAAAGATGGCTTCTTTAGCCGATGCGATTCGTTGATGGGCCGGTTTTCGCTACAAGACATTGACGGATAACAAATTAGTGCAGAGCAAGTTGTCTCTAAAAGTGAACTAACGGCTACGTTTTGCTTTGAGCGAGAATTACTTTTCGAAACGAATTCCTCAAATAACGAATGGGTTGATCGTGTTTATAGCGCTGCACAGCAATCAACAATCAACGTTTGCAGTGGAAGATATTTTGTGTGATTCGCTAGCAAGTTTACATCATAAAATCGACACAGTGAACTTACTGGAACGAAATTTACACTTCATTCTTTTTCAATATGCACTTGAAATATATTTGAGAATTGTGACACTATTTAGTTGGAAATATTTTTTATTAAATAAATATTTCATCCAAATGCATAAGAATTTATTCTTTCTACCAAATATCATAGCATAACTTACTAAATTACATGGTAAACAACATGAATCTCACATATATTCTGAAGCGGATTAATTTCTTTATTGTATCAATGAAAAAAATGCTCATAGTTGTGCCCAACGCTGATTCGATTGATTTGTTAGTAGCTTTGAAGTGTTAGTACCCATCTGAACTGTTAATAGCTTCAGCGATAATAGCTTAGAAACACATTTCCTTTACCAACATTTCCGTAGAAATGAATTGTCGCATCTTGAACGTAAAGCCATTAAAGGTTAGCGCTTGTTACTCGCAATTATTTGAACTAAAATTACAAATTGATTTTCGGTAAGCAGCTTCATTCATATTCGTAATTTGCAACAGATCGCGTCTGCTATAGTCAGCTTCATTGCTCAGGTGACACAAGCATTGTGCAGGTAGTAAGAAATTCTTTGTCCATATGCTAAAAATTTTCTCACATGATAGAGATGTCATCCCTCAATTCTCACTCTATGCGGCATTTTAGCAGTCATTTCATGAAACTATGCTAGAGAGAGGAAAGATCTATCGATGTGTTTAATAGCGGTTATATGCGCTCTATGCCAGAAAATTCGGACGCGTTCAGTTTCACTAATGTTCGGAGAGAAATAGCGTTGTCGAATGGGGAGTACCTGAGGCTAAGAAACATTTGCATCGTGGAAAACCCGATGAAGTTACCAATGCAAATTATGAAAGCTCTACTGACTGATTCAACAGAGGATAGAATTGAAATTTTGCAAATGCAACCGAAGGTGCACATTTTTAAGTGCGACAAAAAGTGCATAAAGCCAATAAATTTTTGCTGTATGGCATTTTTTACTATTTGACGTGCCTTTGTTGTGACGGTTGCACCAAGCGATTGCAAAATATTAGACAAGAGGGAGAGATGAATGAATGAAATTATCTCTCTCCTTTCACCACTCTTGCTTGTATTAAGTGCATTTTCTAAATTACCTCTCTCCCTTCACCCCTCTATAACTTGTTCTATGTGCATTTTCTCTTTTCAGAAAATTCCACGCTTCAAAGATAATCTGCCGAATATCAAAATACTTGACAATCCACATCGAGGTTAGTAGATTTACCATTGTCATAAATGAACACATAAAATAAAATCCCACATTAAAACTCCACATATCAATTTTATTGGTGTCATTGGTTGGTGGTTAATTCAGCAAACAACATATTCATGATGAAATTTTGCCATTCTTTCATCGGCTCTTGTTCGTTTCTTTGCGTTCAAAAAGTTTATCATCTTCTTCGATGAAGAGAGATTTTGTTTAAACCGGTCCTTTCTCTTCATCTAAAATCAGTGGCATATTTCGCGAATGAGTGTTCATTATATCGACGAAGTCTGCTCCCTTATTTCTATGTTTTTCGTGTAATATTTAAAAGCTCTCCGGATGACAGAGTGGGGAGGGGAAAGGGGAGGGCTTGTCTATTCGAATAACCCTTATAAGATCCTCATTAACGCGAATTATAGAAAATAAGTTTTTATGTAGATGTAACAAAGAAAAAGAAATCGATGTTATGGTAATTGTCATGTGAATCAAACGAAACTCAAAGAGCACCTTAGTAGAATAGAAAAAATAAATTGGTATTATTTCTATGCAACAACGACTCATTGCTTAAGTGAAAATAACCTTGACGGCACAATAGATGTGCCAAAGATGACTCTTAAGTTTGTTCGCATTTCTCCTCTATCTTTTTAATCGGAACAACTTTCGATTTTGTTGCGCGATATGGCCAACTAAGAAACAAATAAAAAAATATAGAGGCATTGATTGCACTACAAATAGTGACATTTGTTACGAATATGTGAGCAACGTAACTAATAGATAGAAAGATATAGTAATCGATTACCGCTTTTATTTGCAAAAATTTTTGCGAAATTCTTCCGCTGCATCAGAGGCATCTGGAAATGAAAATTTGAATTTTTTAGTTGATGGAGAAGAGGAAACGGAATAAAAGCAACGTAATTAAGCAGAGGCTTTAGAAATAAAAATATTTCTAGCAAGGATAGAACAGCTATGTAACTTTCTAACGACTCTTAGAAGGATAACGGTGAGGACTATCGCCATTGATTGATCCCACTTAGAATGACCGAAAGCATGTCGTTTTTCTTGAAAGTCTTTGTAGCTCGATGGCCAAATATTTGCGCGCACAGGAAATGCAGCCATTTTCCCTCACAAATGAGGAGGAACGTTGTTCCTATGGAGATGAAGAGTTCCATAGATAGAGACTTTCTTCATTTTCGACACGCTCAATTCTTATTCCGAACAAAGCTATCGGTAGATAGTTTCAACAAAAGATTGATTTAAAGAAGATAAAATTTCTTTTAGATAAAGAGATGTGTAGGTTGAGAGCATCAAGCGTATGACCGGAACATTTCGGGCACCGCTTTGTTCATCGCCCATTGAAATATCTCCATATTGTTGTTCTCATCCGAATGAAAGGAATTCCTTTACTTATTGGTAACTACTTCAGAAAATAATCGAACACAACACTTAAGTAAGCTTGAAGAGGATATAAAAAGATATTAAGTCTCCCATGCAGTGAAATGCCCCTGGAATGAGCCTTGGATTCAGATTTTTGAATGGGACATTTTGAAAATACCTTCTTATTTATTGATTTTACCATTAATTGTAGCCTTGTTTAGCTCATAAAAAGTCATAGAAGCGTCAAACTAACGTTCCATTCAATTTCCATCTTTTAATAGTGGATGTCGAATGAAAAAGTATTGAGTGACTTGATTATTATTTTCAGTTAATAGCAATCATTGATTCAGCACATCAGCTATATAATGACTCGTTTATTTAGTAAATCTATCGCAAATTATCTGATGCATTTAATTCTAAGTCAGCTTTACTTTCTTTTACCTTAAAGGAGCGTATATCATTAATGAGATGTTAACAGCATAAACTTTATATGAATGTACATGAAAGACATCTGCCTTTCCTGCTCACCGAACTGCACTTAGTAGCTCATACTTTTTGAATATGGTTTTGAGTGGAGCTTGTCGAGGCAAACTTGATAACTTTTTTTTTACTATAAATATGAAGATTGCCGTTGGTTATCACCACCTGGTTTGACGATGTTTATTAATTGGAAATCACTTAGAATAAGAATATTGCTGTCATATTGCTATTGTAAGATAATTTTGTTTGTATAATTTTTTTTTCAAAAGGAAATTTTTTGACGAGATCAACATTTTAAATTCAATATTGAATATACGAGCTTAGAAAAGCTTGAATATTTATTTTGTACATTTCTTTTATTCGCAGATGGATGATTTTAGCGTGGATTTCGGCCGATAAGAACCCTTCATCGGAAGAAAAATGAGAAAAAGTCATATGCTAAAAAAAACGAAGTGCATCAGAAAAGTTGATTGGATATGAGCTTATATGTAGATGATTCGATACTGGGAATTACCTATATAAGAATCTCACTAATGATGCATTTAAAAACTTATTGGCGCAAGATGAGTGCAAATTTCGCGCACATTGAGAAAATTTTGTTGAGTATTGCTTCATTGAAATTTCAGCGGTAAAAATTTATTGTTGGTCATCCGATGTTGAAGATTATATCAACCATGCATCGCATCTGTGGATCTATTGAAACGCAGAAAAAAATTATGGAACAGAGAGCCAGAGAGGAAGAAAAGTACCGAGAACACCCACGTGGACATGATCTTGGAAACATGTACTTTGCAAAAAAGTGAGTTTAGGAATAAGTAGGGGAAACGATGCTAATGGAGGTGATACGACGATATGCGCTTTTCCGTTTCCACTCATCTAGCTGATTGACTGAAAACAGGAATTGAAAAATTGCAGAAGTGAGTCATAACACATCTACATTTTTACGTGTTCGGCTGCTTGGACAAATCTGGAAAAAAAATGTTTTTCTTCTATGACTTAGCTGGTTAGAAATAAAAATCAAGCTGGTTATAAATGAAGGAAAAAACTGAAGTCTCCTCATATATCAGTATCCTAATTTATCTATCTACCTATATGTATATATATATATATATATATATATATATTATATATATAGATCTAATTTATGATGACATAGAAAAACTTTCTACTTCGAACTGCTGTCCTTCCCACAGCGCATTTTGCTGCCGTAACTTTTTGCACAGCTCGGTTATTTACATGGAATTCATAGCAACAGCTGTTTTCAACTTCCAAAAGGGCTCAAAAGCATTTCCTGCGAGCCTTCTTTTCATCTCTTTTTCATGTCCCTGTGCTTTCATTCACTCTTACTCACCATGAATCACTTCGAAAGCGAAAAGGTCCTGTCAACTGGTATCGATATCCGATAAAATACCGGATGAGATGACAAAATGGGAGGATGACTGCCTACTTGATACTGTTTCTTCACATTTCTTTGTATTAATCTTCATAGAGAATAGCTGGGAGTCTATATTCATCCTGGGTGCTCTTACTTCGATGCAATGAGTCTCCTTTGGGACGACGGAAAACTAGCGGCAAGACACAGAGCATCCAAGCGTAATTTATACTTGGTTTACGCTCTCTCTTACATAACAGCGTAGCGGTTCTTTCCCTTGAAACTTCGGAAAGATTTTTTTTTCTCGCAAAAAGTGAATAATCTCATAGAATCCCGTTACTTATTCAGCAGTATTTCCCTCTAACGTGATTAAAGAATTCGTTTTTTTTATTAATCTACGTCTGTTGGCGAGCACATCCACAAGAAATTTAATGACATTGAAATTTTCGCTTGTCTTGAGGAGTGATGTTTTTCAGTCTCATACGACTGAAAATGGCCTCGATGAATTTGTAATTGTCTGAAAGTGGGATGTTCAATCGTGAGATTTATCCACAGACAAGAACAACTCGATATCGCTTTACATCGGCCGCTATTTTTATCTTATCGGATATTGTGATCACCGGAAGTTATTCTATCATTATTGACGCAGTTATTGTGAATCAAATTCTATGTATTACACTACGCAATGCTCACGAAAACTCTAACTTACCAACAACTGTGCTATAAAATTTGAAAAAAAAATGTTTTAGGATATGAAGTGCAATCAAACATATGATGTTTACCGAATGGAATTTAGACAATGATTTTTCCATCGTTCTCAGAAAATCAACAACTTTCTTTTCTCTAAAAAAACAACTACTGGAATTAATCCTAGCCGGAATTGATATCTTTCACGATTCTATGATGGATTCGAATTTCAGTAACTCAGAGTGATTTCTGTAAAGATATATATCTATCATGTCTGAAAGAGATTATTAGATGATTGAAACAGAAAAGTGGAATCTTGGAGGTTTATGAAGGAAATAAAATTGAAAAAATCTCAGTGAACAGTGAATGGAGTAAGAAAAAGTTTAGCGGACATCGTTTGAAGTAGAAGAAAGAACGTCAAAGAAGCCACGAAAAGGATGACTGCATTTAAAGTGTGAGAAGAATAGATAATTAGATCAATTTGTTGAAGAACTAAGACCAATTAGTGCTGCGGACATACATTTGCAGTTACATTGAAGGAGGGCAGTAGAAAAATTGTTTGCACATTTTAAAGCGGTGAGGCACTCAAATTTATTAATTTGAACTAATAGACACTAGAAATGATTGAATTCGAATCGGAAATATGTAAACTGTGACCAACTAAAGGTCGTTTATACAGTTTGAATTCGAAGTTGTATACGGTGGTGCAATTCTTGCAAATAAACAGCCAGTGTAATGCGCATCTCGTTAGAGGGAGGGGAAAGGGGCGCGGGGGGGGTGGGGGGGGGGGGGGGGGGGGGGGGAGGAGAAGGGAGATAGGATGGGCAAATGGAGTATTCAGCGGAAATACTTCAGGATATGAGATACAAAGAATAGTTCAGAAACGTTACTACACTTCAATATACCGTTGAACACATTTCTGTCATCATGTTGTGCAAAATTTTTAAAAAGTAGGTGGAGGCAGCATCTTCCTGAAGGAATCTTTCTAGGAAGCGCTGAAGCGCCAAAAAGCGAATAGTGGTCATGTCCACCATAAAATGAATCGAAAAGATTATAGAATAATTAAAATTACATCTTGCTTAAAGAGCTGAGAGGAGATTTTAGAAGGATACATGGAGATACTGCGGCAATTGAATGCCGCGGCTATATTTTCACAAGTTGTGCTATCTTCACTCATATAGGGGATCCTGGGTTCCGACTATATTCGCTTCCGGCCATGCTCGCCATCGGAAATAAGACATGGGCTCGGCTGGATTCAAACTCGGCCATATGGAAGGGAGGTGATTTAAACCCGATTCAGGTAATTTGAAGCAGGCAGTCTGGTCAGGACTTGCAGTTAGTTTAAACCACCCTTCAACGGTCGTGATCTGGCGCGGTCCTCCCATTCCCATTGTTTCGAACGTTATTGCGTAAAGAGGAGTTCTGCGGATTGCGAAAGCATGAAAGGAATGGAGATACCACTTAACGAAAGAAGAGCTGTTGAAAACTTTTTGAAGTGAGAAAAAACGAAGAAAACTGATTGCGATAGGCAGATTCGACTGCTGGAACGTTGCATAAATGCATGTTACACGCTGCTTGACAAAGAACTCCAAATATTGGAGAAATGTGTCGGGACTTGTTAAGCTTTGGAATGCATATACAGTTGGGGAGAGGATAGAACACTGTTTCAGGTATTATAGGACACTGTTCCAGATTTCACAACTCAAACCTCTCACCTCGGTGTTCTCCTCATAATCGCTTACCATAAGTTTACAAGTTTTGTTATCTGCTTATTTTCATTCAGGCTATTTTGTACTAAAACATATCTAAAAGACGTATCAGCTACTCAACGCCAATCCCTGCACAAAGAGTGAAAATCATCAAGCTGAGTATCTGAGTTTAGATAAATGATGAAAGGGGAAGAGGAAGACGAAAGCGAAGAGTTTGAATTTTTTGTATTCGCAAGTTTAAACGCCTGAAAATATTCAAATCCTTAGATGAAATGACCGTGATCATTAAAACACTAAAATTTCTTACATTTGCTTCTCTAAATTGATCAAATGCCGCATCGAATCCCAATTGCAAGCAAGGAGTGCAACTTGCAAAGATGCAAATCTTATGGCATCTGATAACCTCAAATTTGGCCAAATTTGGCCAGCTTTTCTGGCCGAATGAAATAAGTGACCAGGAATAGACAAAATCTTCTCGTTGCAATATTGCCAACTCACACTAAACTTATATAACACACACCATTATCGTTAGAACGCTTTGTTGTTATCTTCATTGTATGCAATTCATAAGCCGATAAGAGATTTTATTATCTCTACTGCAGACTCGTTTTTTTTTGTTTGTCATCTGACAGTATTACATCATTCATATAATCTCTTGACAATATGAGTGTAATTAGTAAACTGCTTGCTGCAGCCGACGTAATTGTTGAGGAGAATGTGATGTGACGGAAGACATTGGTATGGCTGTCGAGTGATCGTAAGTCTGGGACTAGTGAAAAGTTCGACCTTAGGGTCACTCTCAGGCGTTGAGATTTAATAGCCAGGAGCTGTTCTCGGTGGTGGGCAATGGTCGCAGCTTCCTTTGGGGCCTTCAGGACCCGCTTCTCCTTGGTCACCGTTAGGCCCATCTTTCCCGTTCTCTCCATCTTTCCCGTTTTCACCGGGAGGACCACGCGGACCCTTTCGACCGGGTTGGCCGTCACGACCGTCGGGTCCCTTTTCCCCTGGCGGTCCCGCAGGTCCAGGAGGTCCAGGAGGGCCTGGTGGGCCAGGAACCTGCAACGAGATTATAATTGGCCTGTTCAATTCAACGTGCACTGTCAGAACTCAAGCACTTGATTCCTAGTTCGCTGGAAGCGCACACATAAACTGAAGTTTTTTCTACCATTGATTCACCACACGAAAACCGTCAAAAGCAAGTACTCACCTCATGCTGTACACCGGGTCTTCCTGGTTCACCAGCTGGTCCTGGCTCTCCACGAGGTCCATTTGGCCCTCGCGGGCCTGCAGGCCCAAGTGGTCCCGGGGCTCCTGCTGGCCCATCAGCACCCCTCTCACCTGGCGGTCCACGCGGTCCCTTCGGCCCTGGACGACCAGGAGGTCCTGGCGGACCTTCCGGGCAGTTGAAGCACCAATCCTTTTCGGTTGGCTGAAAAAAATTGACGTCAAGCAGAATGAAAAAACCGAAATATGGACAAACTTTTGCAGAGATCACGTAATAAAAAATCATTGTAACATCGAAAGGGTTGCGGCACAGTCAGGACATCTCATATGCCCAAACCAGGCACTTTAAGAATTTCCAAAAGTTTTCACAAAATTCAGGGGTCGGAAAGTCGTACATCTGCATCCCATCAATTTTGGAAGAAGGTTTGTCAAAGACACCTGATTTATCTTGGTTCTTTCCCCTAGCTGTGACAACAGAAACTGTTATGCTGCAAATTGAACTTCGTTGTTTGAGTTGAGATGACTCTCAAGAGCCTGCTGCTAACCTTCTGTCCTTCCTCAGCATCACGGCCATTAGGCCCAGGCTTTCCTGGTTTGCCATCGCGACCATCCTCACCATCTGGTCCTGGTGGTCCAGCTGGGCCTGCAGGTCCAATGCCGCAACTACAACACTGGAATGTGGCCTGTCGCTTCTCCCTTTCCGCTTTCAGAGTTGCCCGCGAGTGCTCCAGCTGCAGTTAGAAGGTGTTTTAAGTTCAATCGCCGCTCAACCACAGGCTGTCCTCATGACCACCCCAAAAAACGAATTTGTACGTCCTTTGAAACTAGTTTTAATTCATGGTTATAAAATTTTTGCTTATATTGGTAGATGGATCCGCATATAATTATGAATTGATATTGAAAGAACAACTTAAGTGAGAGACGAATTTATAGTCAGGACTTTACAGGACATTTTCCTTACACCGCAGAATCTACTTTCAATGCTCCTCATTGCTACAGATGTTTGAATTTTTTGATCAATAGTGATTTTATGTAAATATTGCTCATTCTGCTTTCAACTAAATAAGCCTTGAAACAGAACGTTATTAATATTGATGAAAAAAGATGCGGCTAAGAATTATTCGTACCATTCTATCAGCAACTTTATTCATTGAAAAATCGGAGCAGTACGGTGCAATCGAACTTTTTTACATGTTCTTAATTTGGCTAAGATTACTATTTGCAGGGCCAAGTTATTCGTCTCATTAACTTTTTCGGCTATGAGCTTTTTGTGCTCTTCTGTAGTTCCCTTGGTATGCTTTTGTTCATCATTTTCAATAAGTATTGTCGTAATGACGAAGATCACACAATTTCAAACAGATAAAGAAAACAAGTTCAGTTCACAGATAGCATAGAACGTCGAAAATTTCTGCTAAATCGCTGAATTTTTTTGTACATTAAAAAAAATGTTGCTAAAAAAAGTTGGTCGGAGTTAAGTATATACCTTGGTATATTCGCCACGTAGTGAGACCGCACGAGTTCGGCAGAAACCAATCTCGTCTTGTAGATTTGATTGTACATTCTGCATATAGGTGCACAACATTGGCACACAGATGATTGCAACCAATGTGGCAACTGTGGAGACCGCAACGCCACAAAAGGCGAGCTTCTTCATGCTTTCCGCCTCAATGAGAAGCTGCTTCGGATCATCTAATTCTTCCGACATCCTGAAAGTTCCCTTCATCAATTGCTCTAATCTAACATGCCCGCCGCAATAATGTCGAATAATCTTTTTGTATAAAACTGCTCCGAGGATTTCTTAGCACTGGAAATGCTTCTTGAACTATACGGTTGCGCCTTCTAATTTAAGAAACTTGAATCCAGTTTTGATATCCATCAATTCAAAGTAACAAAGGAGTTAAGCTTAATAATCTAACGGTGACTTTCTCCTTTGGAATTAGTTTAACCCTCTATCTTGCAGAGAAATTTCGTTATCATTCAAATTTTTCAATTGAGTATTTGAGACAACTAAAATGAACGAACCTGTCTTATAAATATTTACGGAAGCTTTGCCTACCCTTCACTTTTATTTTTTTGGAAAATTACACGAAATGATGAAATATTCCAGAAAAAAGTGAAACTTTCGAAGAATGCAGTCATTCCGGAGGTAAGCCAACTAAGGTAATTGCGGTAAGCCAAATGAGTTGTTGCATATGGAAGCTACCATTTGAAAATGACAGACCGTGGATGTTAGAGTTGATTGTGGATGTATTTATCAACATAATAATGCCTCCTACTAGTTTTATTAGCTGCCAAGGAATTTCATCAGAAATGTTCACATATGCACATTTCTGTGCTAACTTTTATTATCCCTATGGGCTCTAAAATTCCCAAAAATTTCGGTAAGAAAATATTATGCAAAAAATAGATTTTTATTTACAAAATTTCACTGAGAAATTAAACATCAGGTAATAAAAAAGGTGCTTTCCATCAAGCGCACAGAGAAGGAGGGACCGATATTTAAGAGGATGGCCCTTGTTAAAGACTAGGCCGTAGTCGCATCCGTTGATAGTGGATTCCTTAGCAAGCAAGAAAAAAATTCTGCATCAAATCATAGCTGATGACAGGTGAACTATATTTTATGAAGCTGGACGTGGCACATGCTGATTTCAAGAGTAGAAACCACATTGCTTCAGGGAGCAAAAACTCTCAAAACGCAGACCATAGAACGACGTAGATAATTTGTTAAGCGAGCGGCACACACCTGAGCACACCGGACATCACAATGAGCATTGATAACCCTCGAAAGTATATTGTTTAAGATCCCTTTCGACTGACCCGAATCTCAAACAAGTCGGTTGCGGCTGTCAGAAATCACATCGAATGTGCACATCAAATCACTGATAAGATCAATATAAATCAATGAAAATGACTAATTGAGTACTCTGCAACTGACGAATAGTTCCACAGGAATGAGGATGTGCAGACATTTTCAGCTGCCATCATCGAGGTGTTCGGTGTGCTCGTTAAGAACAATCTTCCTACCCAGACGGCAATAAAAAAAACTAGTGCGTTAAATTGCATGAAGTATTGACAAAACCAGGATCGGTGATGATTCAACTACTAAGACGACGATATATATGCGTAGTTGCACGAAAAAGTCTTTGAAATTAAGGTGTATTCCATTTTGGACAGTCACCATTTTACGCAAGGGGGAAGCCAAGCCCAGTTTTTGGACATTCCCATAGACCCATAGATGGGGAAACTTGGCCTAATTTTTTGCCATACATGGGGAAGTTTGGGGACGGAAAATACTTAGAGAGCTAATAAAAGATCCGTTATCACCAACTTGCATCTCCTCTAGGATTCATCATTAGTGAGATGAACACGCCTTCGCTTCCTCAACTGCATCACTGACTTCATACATCCCCTATAAAGAAGGAATAACACCACTGGAAATTCTAGTCATTTTGATCGGATCATCAAAGTTAATTATGAGTCGCTGAGATTTATCAATAGGAAAGGGATAGGATAAAATCCCTTGAGGGTAAGTAAATCTTCCCAAATATAGTAGATGAACATACTGGACAAAGACGAAAACATGAAATGCTGTCAACAACTGTCTCCTCATGCATTTATATGATTGAAAGAGGAACATTTGAGTGCGAGGTGACTCAAATTTTTTATGCATCAAAGTTGAACACGTCTAAAGCCACGCCTTAGCATGTGTTTGTGAATTGTGCGAGTACGCCATTGTGCATTTTTTTTTTTCGTCCACTCATTTGAATTTCAACCTCAACAAAAGAGAAAAGAGGACACATTTTGCAGTATGAAATGGCAAAAGTCATACATCTCTATGTCATCTTGAAACCGGTATTTGAGTATTCACGATCACTTCTAAAAACGTTAGCCAAGGTGTAATGCATGAAAGCATTAACGACCAGTATGAGTGCGTATCTTTACCACATGTTAAAAGATTAGAATTTCTTTTTTTTTTGTGAAGGTAATTATGTTTGAATGAATCGTCCGTCAAACGAAGTGCCCTCACTTCAAATGCGCCATCAAAAGAGAGATTGCTATGAAGCGAATAGCGCCATCTATGTCAACAACAAGTTTCATCCGCAAAATATGCCAACGTGCTTGAAGACATTGAAGTTGAAAATCTTCTCTCGTCAATTGTATGCTGCAAATATTTAGTAAGTCCTATAGCGAACGCTCTAGCCTAAAATATTACGATATTTCACTATTATCAAAGTTGTTTCCCCAATTTGAAGATATTAAAAGTCCCACGTTCATTGCCATATTCGAGATCTGATAGCTGGCTGATTTTGCATTCGAGTGCAAATCACATCTAACAATGGCATTGAGGGGAAGAAAAAAAAATGAAAAACGAGTGAATTCTCTATGCTGACTGATTTGATCTACACTGCCTAGTGTTCCTATATCTATTGGCATTTCAGTTGAACTGCTTTTGCAATATGAGCATTTGCATCGGTGTAAAAACCTTATTTGAAACGTTCTGTTACGCTTCATAGATGGGCAGTGAATGCTCAATTATTGAAGTTGATCTCCTCAACGAGCAAAACTAAAAACGGAATTTATTCACTGATAATGAAGATATATTCACTTCAATTTAATATTTCCATACAATTATCAGCAATTATGAATAAAAATCCTTTTGTCGCATATTATTGGCATACTATATCATATTTCAAATATATTAGTGTATAACGATGAACTGTATTGGAAGGTGAGAGGTGAATATACTCATGCTAAAGTTGCAACCGTTTAAGTTATAGTAAAGGCAAAAATGTCGTGGAAATCTTTAAGCTTAATCGTTTGTGATCCACATAATTATCGACGTGGTTCATGCGCAGAGCATTAAAATTATATTTTTTTTTGTTTGAAATTCCAATCTCATTTCGCATTCATCAGTATATAACACTCCGAATATTTCGTTTACAATTCCTTTATTCACGATTTTGAAAATTTCCGGCTCAAATACACAAGCGGTAGTAAACAATAGGGCGAAATTTCAATTTTCTACAAAAAAATTGGTTTTTTTTTTCTCTACTTCGCCAAATTTCTATCATTCATTAGAAGTGTTCATTACTCGCAAAGACATTATTCATCAGCTGCAACGTGGCAGTGAGCGTCATGCATTGTATACGTCGTTATTGGGTTAACGAAGTAAAAAAAAAAAAAGAAAAGAAATTCGCACACATCGCTCTATAAAAAGATTATTTATTGCTTTTGAAATTCTTTAAGAACATGCCGCTTTATCAAATAGGACAAAAACGCAGAGATGAGTTAAGGCGTTCGCTTAAAATTTAATTTCAAATCATGAGAAAAACATTCGAAACTCTTCGAAAGAAAAAGTTTCTTCTCCGATGAGCAAGTAATTAGTACAGCATAGCTCTAGGACACATAGACGCAATGTTCCTGATCAAGCGGCTTCGATATGATTAATGATTGCAGCTATCACTTTTCGTCTAAATATTGGTATGTCTTTTTGCAGGCTAACTTGAAATGTTCGAGTTCACATGTGAAATAGTCTCCACTGCTCAACTTATCCCATGGATTGCTCACTTACCTGCCATAACGTGTTACTTTACCTTTACCGACATCAATCATTTTTTACAGTTCGTCGCTTCGATATTGGAATGAATTGATTCATACTTATGATTGGATGATGGTGATATGTTGACCGCACCATGTATTATAACACCAGGGCTATTCTTCCTTTGATTTTAAAGTCAAATCTCTTATTATCAGTAATTATTTTCATGAATTTGACAAGCAGCATTCCCCATCGATTAAGGAATGCTGATCGTTTCGTCGGTGCGAGTGCTGTGAGTGGAAAAAAAAGGAAAAGTGGGCACACCTTTGTATGGGGGCATAAGTCGCCTTTTTTTGTGCGTGAGAAATTCGCACCTTTACTTGGCAAATAAATGTGTGACCTGAAGTATAAAAACTTTACCGACAGTTTCAAAATTTTTTAACGTCACACCTTTTGGCACATTCATATGTGAAACTCCATTGGTGACGTTCATTCAGCATCGGAACATTTTTTGATGGAATAGTTCCATCAGTTATATCAATTTTGTGAAAATTAAATCTGATTTCTTGAAGCATCCATCTCGGCATCGAAAATTTCGTGCAAATTGTCATCATCGTCGAATCATTTCCATACAATACTTAACCACAGAGATGCTCATATGCCTTACTTTTATATCACTTTAGCAATTGGTCCCTTTCTTCTTCGAACAGTTAGTTGTTGCAGGACAATGATGACCACTTCCGATTCTCCTTCCTTCGTTAATTTTTGCCACTTTCCGGTCATCCACGCTGTTGCTGCTGCAACGACTGTTCAATGTTCGCAGCAACACTCTCACATAGTACTGTTCTCAAGCGTAATTTGCATATACAAAAATCAGCAACATTTGTGTCACAGTTTGCCTCTAGCAGACCTGTATGAGCGGACATTTGCAAGAACGATGTTAGTTAGATACAAGGAAGATTATTGCATCCAATTAATGGCTGATTTCGGCTAATTAATCATCATTTGTGAATCGTTGTGTTCGACGGCATCTAAACTGCTGAAGTGAAGTTCCATTTTCCGACGATTATGTGTCCTGGCCATATACTATGCTGTTGACCACTTGCAGTACAACATTTATTCAGCTGTTCTAGCAGCCTTACTCATCCTCCTCGCACTCAGACCTATCTACTTGGTTTCTTTACTTCAAACTCAGCAAACTCTTTCTCATGCCTATTGCTAGTTTTTCATCAATATGAAATGAGCAGACTGCAGGTGTGATCATGGCAGAGAAAAGCTTCGAGATTCCTGTTTAATGTTGTTAATCATTTCCATAATCTACTCCTTGTATGAATTCCGCCATATCTCGTACAGGCAGTTATTTTTTTAGAGTTGGATATATGACACTGATATCGGTGATATGTGCAAAATTTTATTCTTTAACAAAATTTTCCATGCTTTCTTCCTTCGTAACATTTTCCAATTTCAGAGCATTTTCAGTCAATGTATTGCGGCTTTCTCTTATCCTGATTATTCGGATCGAACAGACTGTTAATGCTATGCAGTAAATTTTATTCTTTTTCATGTGTCATGAATGAGTACAGTTGACACCGGATATAAAATTTTTGTTGCACATCTTTCTGTGCTACTGTTGGAAGCTTTATTTCATGAAATCAGTTTTGTGCAGAATCAGCGCAGAAGTTAGTCTAAAAACCAAAATGCTGGCAAAGAAAAGAGGATCACAAGCGATTATCCAGCTCACTTCGAAAAAGTAACAGATCAAGTGATACAGTAATACCTTAAGCGACGGTAGTGATACACATGTGTCATCAATATTAATTAAGGATGTCTTCGGTTGGATAGCTTCTTCTTAATCAAAAATTACAAATCTTCTCTGATTTTATGAAGTGAATACGGTATCGCAAAAACCATGTAGGAAATTGACAGCGAGGGCTTCAATTACGATGGCAAGTGGGAGGATAAAGGGGAAAGATTTAAAAGCTGCATGCTTTATTTTTGCAGTGGAATTCAACATCAGCTAGGCTACCTGTCAAAAAGTTCCAAGCAATTTGATGAAGGAGGTCTTCAGCAGAGATTTGCAAACAGAGATGCACGCAGGCACAAGTTTTGACGATTGCGACAGCGCGTCGAGAGATGAGAAGAGTGAAAAAAAGCTTGCTTCAAAGATTCCAAAGATTATTTACACTAAAAAGAGAGCAGTTTAGCTTTAATAAATATAAATATGTTCTTCTATAGCAATTGTCAAAATTGATCATTTACTGACGTCTTTATAATGAAAGCCGAAATTTTTTGTATTTTTTATTTATTCTCTTATTGCTTTCCGTCTCTTTCTTTTGGCCATTTTCCTCAGAATCATCAGCTTTGTTTGTCTTCAGCATTTTCAGCTCTCGTCCGTCGACGTATCCCAGTTCACTTGCAAAACAATTCGAATAAGAAATCTGCCGTTCACGTTTTTACTTCGACTTCAAACGACTATTGTGCATAAAGACGAGCCATCTTCTGACAGTTCTCTTTAACCTAATTGCTGTTACTCTCTCAATCTGGAAAATGAACACCTCAGTTCATGATGAAGATAATTTCTTTTGATGGAACCTGAAAGAGAATAGACCGATGTTTGGAGGATGCTTGAGGACTGCAATGAGACGTATAGAAAAGGTGGAAATTTCAAAGGTTTTTTTTTCCAACCCACCTATAGTGCAAATATGTGCTCGCTATGAGTGAATAATTCTGAAATGCCGCATTCATCGCCGATTTGATCTTTTCACTCAAGATTTTTCCACATCGCCAAGAATATTGTAGATTTTTGGATTTTCGATGCTGTTACTCAATCGGCTATCTCAATTGGAATTTTGCGCTATCGCTAGTCAAAAAGGTCTATCGATTCAACGAATCTTTGAACAGGTAGAACGTCAAGGAGTGAGCTGCTTACGTTAAAATGCGAATAAATTACAATACCACTAACTAAACGCAGAAAAGTGCTCTGAATTGGTTTATCTTGTAGGTGAAGAAAACGAGCTTCTTAATCATATGCAAACTTCCTCCTACATAGTGAAAACCTACAATAAACTACGTAGGAGGAAAGTGCGTTTAGAGATTTTCGAAATGAAAATGTTTGCTTCGAGTGAATTGTTGATGCCAATAATCGGACATCTCAAATTACCCCTCATTATAGTTGCTTTCAGAATGCATGCGCCACAAAACACTGCAAAAACGACGATAGACGTATGTCAAACGATGTCAGTTTTTTTGAAAAAGGAATGTCACCATTGTGTTACGTATAGCAAGTTTTCACCAGCTTCCGCCTCACCAATAAATTCTTTAATTTGTGCTGTGAAATTCATCGGCAACCTTTTATGCTTCAATCGGTTGAATGCGTTTAACCGATATATTTGAATCTTTTGCCGCAAACAAAACCTCCCGGATTTCTCATTTCTTTCAATGTGATTTGTGTATTTATGATACTACAGTTAACAATTTTTTTTTCACAAATTGTAGTGGAAAACTTAAAAAATTTCCACTTTCTATTCAGCGGGCTAAATCTAAACGCAAGGCTGGAATATGCACGAGCGTTTCCCATGTTTCTGACTTCAGCAGTCTGATCTTTGAGAACATTGTTGTAAAATCTTTTATTTGCATAGAATAATATTTTTCAATGATTGCACTTCTTTCAGCAATATTAAAAACACACACACACACGCAAAAAGCGTAAAATATGCACTCACACCGGGAACATAACATATGGATTAAAAGATCCAGAAAATCTGGATCAAATCTTGATCCATCTATACTATTTCACTCTCAATCTATAATGTTCACACACAGTGGGAACGGATATTTTGTGGGAACAAGTGCTAATACTGAAATATTTGAAAATTAGAGGAAAGACGTCAGTTCTCCACCGTGCTTCTTGTCAAGCGATCCTCCAAAGTACTATAATGAAGCTTAGCCACCTACGCACCAGGAAACGGGTGTCACTGATGTTATGCTTTTTGTAAACACCAGAAGAACAATTTAAATTTCTTAATTGTGTTCCAAGTACTGAAAAAATTGGATTGTTGCGTAGGTACTAGATTTTGCCTGTCAAACATTTGAACACTAGAGGTCATTATTTCGATAACTGTGAATGATGGAAGAAAAATTTCTCAACTTTTATTGAACTTTTGAGGCATATTTCTAACCAAATGACTATAGCATGGCAATATCTTGTCAGTGACGTGTTTCGTTAATATGAACAAGAAATCTTCGATTTTCAGTGATAAGCCCCCTGAATGTAGCTTCATCGTTTTCTTGTATTTTATGCATTTTTTATAATAATGGTTTATAGCATTTGTCGCCCAATAACTCCAAATATTAGCAATTCTTCCCATTAGAAAGAAAGCATACTAAAAATAATTTGTTTATTCTTTTTTCCATCTTATACACAATGGACGTGATTTGAAGCTTTGGCAATTTAAAAAAAAATATTTCAACTAACAGTTCTTAAGGAATGATTTCTTTTTTTTTTGGAATCATTCAATTGTAACGATTCTTTCCGAATGGCAGTCCATAACATTTGTGATACGTTTAATTGAACGTCAATTATGAAGAACGAAGGTTCCGCAATAGGAATTTCAATAATTGATCAAATTGTTGAATTTCTCTCTTCACTAAAAACGACAAAAAACACTCAAATTTGCGATAATTCCAACTGTCAATTTGCCATTTGCATTCGAATAATTCATGTGGAGGAAAAGTGAAATTGTTTATCATATAAGGGATTTCTTATTTTCAACATTTCAAAGATAGCTTTATTGAATAAAATTTAAGCACATTTTGTGGAAGATATTTCTTCGAAAATTATGTCGAATTTGTTTTAAATTATTTTACACATAATATCTATCTATTTATTTTATTAAAATTACTTTGTATACATTATTCATAAATTTATTTTATGTATGTATTACTTCCATATAAAATTATGTATAAATGTGTATATAAAGTAATATGAAAATATTTCATTCTAGTATCCTGCGAAACTTTTGAATTAGAAATTTTGCATACATTTTGCAAGATACACTGGGCAACGCTATCAGAAAAGGGCACCTTAGAATTGGCTAACTGTGTTGCACTAAAGTACCATAAAAGTGCCGATCGAAGATCCGAACGTTTCTTATGACTCATTGATCGTTTCTCGTTGGTCATCTTTTTAAGAGGGCTCCGACCAGGCTCTTTGACCTCTTCCTACAGAGACGCTTCGACCAGCAGCACGATGGGGACAGGGACGGTGGGGTAAGTCCCGGTCCTCCTCCGAAGCGGAACTACGGCGAATCGACTCATGAGCATCCGATGGTTAGGACAGAAGATCAACGCCGAACATTCGCGCAACATAATCTTCACCTAAGCGGAATTAGAAGCGGTGTGAAGGAAGATTTATTTGTAATGAACGCTTTGTTGATTTAAAGTAAATAAATAAAGCAAAACAAAGCAAATGTTTCAATCTAACAACATATTGTCTTTCGTTGTCTTTTTTTTTTGCATTGGATACAATGATCGTTGACGGATTCTTCTTATTCGTCGACACATCGATATCCAATCGATTTTCAGAATTGTTACTCTTCTCTCAGTCGCTTAAACAAATCAACAAACAAATACAACAGTCAAAATTGTTTAATTTTTTTTTTAAATTCCGATTATAATCGAACATTTGTCAAGCGACATTTTTGAGATAGCACATCAAATATACACACAAAAAAAATTTATCTGAAGGGCATCTTATTTTAGCGATCACAATGCTGATAGAATTGCTCAAGAAAAAAATGTTTTCTTAAAATGTTTCACTTGAATGCGTTTTTCCCGTACTTTTTAAACATAACACCTGCTGAATTTTTATAAAAAATTCTTCTTCGTTGGAAAATTTCTTCATTGTAGCACCCCGATATGTGCTATGTAAACTTCATACTCCAAACATGCATACTGAAGAGAGAAAGAATTGCACTATAAGTGGACTAGTTGCATACAGTTAGAAATTTTTTTATAAGAGAAGCACAATGAGGAATGATTGAAGAGATATTATTTATTTATTTATTCATTTTATTTATTTATTTATATATTTATATACAGATAAGAATGCAATGATACATGTTGATCTCGTTTCGCATCACGGTGAACTTGCTCTGTTAAGAGCATTTTTAACCGACCGGAAAAATATCAAAACGTCATCGGAGCTCATATATTTCCCATCCACATCATACCTCTACTGCTTTTAAGAAATCTAGAACTAATGAAGTTATTCGTTTGAAATAAGAAGTGCCTAGACAAAAACGATGAAACAAGAAGAAAAGTGCCTAGATAAAAATGTATTAGTCAATAAGCATGACGAATCCCTGATTAACCTTACACCTTTATGCAACAATGTGTCAGCTAACACTGGCAGTTGCACTCGGGGATGTTTTGATGCTTCGTCTCAAAGATACAGACGTCTGCAACATGGTTGCTCTAACAATTAAAACTAATGAATCTTTTGAGAAAAAATTCAGTTCTACACATTCAACACAGCTTGATCCATTGCTTTATATATTATGAACTTAATTCTTCAACATAGCGAGAAACTATTGCCACTTTGATGTCTCTTTGCAAAAAATTTTTCGATTTCGTCCAGATTTCGCAATTCGTATCGCAATTTACAAGATCATTGCTCAATTCAGTAGAACGTTTGTAGAGCAAACAATTCGAGAACGTTAACTTATTGTGAGAGTTTAAAAAAATTCAACTGCGCTGCAACTCGTTCAAAGTTATTGTCTTTGTAGTCTTTTTTTTTCATTTTTTACATTTTCAATTGGAGACGAAACGCTCCCAATACTGCATAAAGGGAAAAGTTGACTGCAAATTTGATTGCCAAATCACCTGTAATTATCTATTGCTGAGATTTTCTCTTCATCAGAAACCGAGATTTTGAGAAGAGAAAGAAGAGAATTTATAAGAAGGTGGAACAGGCGATAAGGAAAATGAAAATACGACCATCGCTATATATATATATACATAAATTTGCAAGCAATGATGATGATGTTAAATGTTTAATATGTTTATTATTTTTCTATTTTTCAGCCATGTTTCTCATAAACTACACATTCCTTTCATCTAGATATTACAAAATACTCTCACGGTTTGTGCCGTTTAGCTCATTTGTTATCTTTTATGAATTCGCCTCATAAATAAATTGGAGAATCTTTTGAAAAGTTTTGCTATAATTTTTTAATCGTTCATTGTTCATAAACGAATTTTCTTCCGTCAATGCAATAATAATCGAAAACAATATGGAGCATTCTCCGCAATATTTTGAATTTTTTGCATGAATGTTCGATAAAATTTAGGTTTCCCATTCATAGAGTATATCGACGATTAATGAAGAAGAAAATTTCTCAACACAAACAATTATTAAAACGGAAATACGGCAAAGTGCAAGAATTTAGATCTAATTCAACTTGCTCATAATTTTACCTATTTAACCTCTCGCAAAATGGAGTGCAACGCTCATGCTATTGTTGAAAATTTTCAACCATCAACGCAATTAATGGAGTGCATATTCGGCAATAGAAATGCGTCTCATCCTAAATTGCGAGACGATGGATTTTTTTTTATTTCTATAACAATTACATTATTATAAGAATTTGTGAATTATAGCACTACAATATAGGATAGTATATAGAGTGAACATATCTACAGATGTAATCATTATATAGCAGCAATAAAGAATAAGCAATTTTTGAAGTGATCAGAAATAAATGAAATTTGAAAACTATCAAGAAAATAAAGCTAATTAATGGAATATGCAAATGAGCTCCTCAATGTGTAAATTGGTTGACATGATCAATATGAATCGTCTATCTAATAGCTACATCATTTGTTGACTTTGTCCATCGGTTATTTTGCCAATGAGAGGATATAACAATTAAAGTGAAAGCGATTCAAATAGAGTAATGAGCAAAGTTATGATGCAATAATACAGATGAAATTCTGAAAAACATCCTACTGCCAACGCAAGCTGCTATTCATCTATTAAGAGTTACTTAAAGATAGTGTCATAACGGAAGGCCTCTCTCATCAACAAAGCAATATTTCAAATAAATAATATTGGTTGAAGAGTCTAAATTATCAAGGGTGAATCCATTTTGGTAGAATGCCACATGCGTTAAATTTTCCCAGCAAACTCTTTATTCCATCATAATTGAGGAACGACTTCACGTGAAGCTAAATTAATGAATCATATATACAGACGACAATGCTATGTGGTCAGTTTCGGATACGATATTGTTATATTCGAATCGAGGATCCACGCTTTATCTTCGATCAGCTAAACTCTTATCCAGCGATTGGACATATATGATAGCATTCATCGCGGTTCGAAATTATTAATTGAAAGATGAAAACCATGAAGATGGTTTGAGGAATAGACAACTTACCTTAAAGAAATAATTGCAATATGAAAGACAAATGATAATTTTTTATTGTTCGATAATAAGAGCAAAATAGAATTCACTTCGTTCGAATTTCAGTCGATATAAATCAATAGAAATTTTTAATCGTAGAAAATATTAAACTACAAACAAATCAATGATTTGTTGAAATTTCATATCATAAGAAATTTTTTTTTTCACAAAAAAGATTACATCATTTGATGTGAATTGTTGTAATCAATAATTATCAACAAATGCAATAATATCATATTGTAATATTCTTCAGCTAATGCTCTTCAAATATTCATTTAATTACAATTTTCATAGTTCAGTAAAAGCCTATCTTCATTAGACTTTTTTGACAAATTACTGTAATGATTGTTGTTACTCAATAGCTATTGCCATTCTTCATCTCCATTACAAGTTACTTCTATCCATCAAGTCTAATGCCTTATTTCCTATTAAAAAAATTCAAATTTAGAAGTATACGCGATAACGATTCAATGGATAATTTCTGTCGCTTCAATATCTTACCAAAAAAAAAAAAATTCCTTATGAATATTTTTGCTCACTTCTCAGCTTCATCGGTATCATAATGTGAATTCGATGAAGAAAATCTGCCTTTTCTTAGTGTTTCAAGAATATTTGAGTGCGACGCACGCACAAAGGAAACAAAAAAAAATAGTGCAGGTGATATTCTTGAGGGTGCTTAACGGAATGTCTATGTGTAGAACCGGTTTTATTTTCAACCAAGCGTGTTCCACTCATTTTAAATTGGGAAAATTTTTTCTTCTTGCTCTCTTGTTTGTTCGGCTTTGTATCTAGCCGTTTTATTGAAGAGGGAATTTTTTAATGCATAATGAAGAAACGTATATGGCATAATATGTTGACCTCTTAAAAGAATAACCTCAACTTGCAAACATTGTCATTTGTAAATCGTGGATTTGTGTGTGACAATGAGTTTTTCAACGCTTCGATAAGAGTGCTCGTTCCAAGGATGTGCAAAAAAGTTCTACTCGTCCCAAGGGTGCAAAAATATTTTATCTACAATGTACGTGGGAAGCGTTTGAGTGCTACGCATCAGCGAGGATGCTAAACATTCAGTAACGAAACACATGCCGTGTTTTCCCAATTACAGACCAATATCGTGGCTTTTACGAGTTTTCAAATTCGAAGAGGAGTTTATGACTTTGCCACCTCCAGAATGGGCGCATTTTCGGATGAACAACCCGGCTAGAAGCAAAATGTTTGCATTTGAGCAAAAATGTCTGAATAAATTCCTATACGTATGCAACATGCTTGTCGGTTTATATGTCCGCTATTTATAGGGGTTTATCAGGCCGAATAAGTGGCGATTCTCGAAAGAGCGTGAGGACATTCGTTCGAGTGGAGTTCTCTATCTCCATACTACCGATAAATCTTTTAGAGCTTTATCCATTCTAGAAGAAGCCACTGATTCAAAAAACACCACTTTCGAGGATACTTCATGTTTGAAACCTATAGGCAGAAATCAGTGGTCTGGTGCGAAAGGCATGGAAGTTTTATGGCACGGCGGAATGATTATTACTCTTGTAAAAATTGATGGATCAGCAAGAACTTTGTGATAGAAAATCATCCTAAGGTGTTTAGCACAGCGGGCAAATTTCCTAATTTTCGCTTCAGCGGATCCTGGATAAATTATATATATATATATATATATATATATATACAGATAACAAACGATCTTATCGAAATACGGCAAACTTGCTCCAACATGGGTGAAATGCACATCATGTCACATTACATCATCATCCGCAGCTATCCGTCAACCTGGAAATGTGATATAGAAAAAATCTAAAAAATTAGCACGTGTTTTCAACTCGACTCCCACTCTACATCGGATAAACGAAATGCCGACTGCTGTAAAATAAAATACTCCTACTTTACACCAATGGAATACTATAAAGCCTGTTGTAGGTATAACCTTCTCTATGATAAGTAGACAGTTACCAGGAGATCAGTTGAACCAGCAAGCCCTCAGAGTAATGCGTGCGAAGTGATCAATTTCTTTCTGTTAAAAATTTTTGATACATTAAAATCAAGAGAATGCTTTCAAGTTTCTGAACAAAATACTTTTATCCGCCATTTGAAAGAGGAAAGCTCATTTCAATATTGCAAACCTTTATTGACAATATGGCAGACTGAATATGCGCATTCATGGAGTTGTGCATATTGAATTGTCAGCTTTATTAATACAGTCAATAATATGTCTAAAAAAAAATAGGCTTCATACCAACCACTTTCTATATACATGTTGCTTGATGACAATCAAATAAGCATTGTTTATCACCCGTGAAAAATGGTACGGTAATGCACAGTATAGTTGCAATTAAATAGACACACTTAAAGTAAATACGTTTGAAATGGTTTCTATTTGCAAATGGATGAAGATTTCTTCTTTCAAATATTGCAAATGCTAATGAACTTTGGACGTTGCCAATTTTCTAATCTTCTCAGATTGTTGCTGTTCATAATCGTCATTTTGAGATTCCATTCCCCCAAATGGCACTAATTAGAGAGGTTTTATGCTGCAAAAGTAAACTCAAACAAACTTGCATCATTATACTACTAAAAAAACGATTATTTTCGTCTCAATTTCTATATTTCTATGATGATGGGAATAGAATGGAAGTGTTGCGGGATTTGTTAGCTGACATTGTAATAGTGTCAGTTCAATTAATTGCGCACTAATCACAGTGATATGTACATAATTTTCTCCTCATCTCTTCTATGAGAACGATATATCGACAATCTCCACTAATGGCTAATTATTTTAGTAATTGTTTCTTAGTACTGTAATAAGCTTTCTTTGAGGCGAAGAAAAATTTCACCGTAACCCTTAATTACAATCCGGAGGGTGTAGAGCCCTAGCACTATCTGATATACAGTGTAATCGATGAACTGAATGGTTGATGACAGCATATCATCGAAATTTTGCGTAGATCAAAAGCAATCTTGGGTTGCAATGCGCTTTAGAATTCTGATCTACTTTTTTTCCAAGGACTGATCCATATTTTTATGAATTTCTTATGCTCAGAATGCCCTCCAATGTGCTCAAAAAGCATTTCTCATTAAATTTCCTGGCAGGAAAAGCCATTTTTATGGTTTTCCGGTCTTCCGCAGATTCGAATTTCAAGCCTTGTTTCTTCTTTCCGGAGTCAGTGAAGAAGCTTGAAAGGATACAAAACTTCATCGTAACGTAGGATTCCTGAGAGCCTTATGAACGCGTACAACTCATTCGGCTTAATAAATTTTTATTGGAAATTCTCTATTGCAATTAAATTTTGCATCGCTTAAATTCATGAGGGCATTACTGACTTCAATTGCTTGCGAAATTTGAATTTTATTCTAACGTTTCTGCATACCCAAAAATCCTTTCTATTTCCTCGCAGAGATAATTTGTCCTGCAAGTAAATGTGGCAGCGATTGCCTATCTGACAATATGCATGAAATGATTCAAGCTCGGATTGTTTCGGTTGTTAGTGAAACTACTGAAGAGGATCATGCTGTGATCAGTGTTGTGTTTAATATATTTATCTATGAAAGATAACTATGAAATAGTGATAATACCAATGATTCTTGTCATGGAAATGTCTTATATGGAGTGATGATCATTCATAACTCAAAATTGGTGATTATTCATAATTTCCAACCGATTTTTACACAATGCAAAAGTTGCCATCGATAAAAAACATGTCCTTATGCGATTGGCTTTGAATCTACAGTGAAAGTTATTTTGATTATTAATTCAGCGAAGAAGTTTACTTCGTGAAGAGGAAAGAGATTTGAAGAGGGAAGAAAATTTTGATAAATATTTATAAATTTAAGTAAATAAAACAAATCTTTGTTTGAAGTATCATCTTCGTTGATATGTCACTTTTCGACACAAATATGTAACCGTTGATATGGTAAAAAGTGGTAAAAAGTAAATAATAGACTAGTACATATGACGCAAATAATCACAACTCCCTTCCTGTCCATAGAATTTTCTCTTCGTTGATAATTGTTGGTTATGTATCAGAAAAATTCACATAAATTTTCATCTATATAGCACAGTCGGAGAGCATTTACCATTAACATTGCATACAATTTGTTCTTCTTCTCATTGAATTAATGATTAACTTGACCAAGTATTGGAAAATGTATTTACAATGAAAAATGATTTCATTTGAAAGTATTCCAGTAAGAATCATCACAAACATTGTTGGAAGAATTTCTCGACATATATTTTTTCCATTTTTTTTAGTGGTGATAATCTAAATGGAAACAGCGATAAAGAGAACTTTAAAAAGCATTATATACAATATCTCGAAATTAAACATGAGTATGTTCAGTACTGCAGATATAAAAAAAAAAGTCTGTTAAAGAACACAATCAGGTAGTGTTGGATGCAAGTTTCCATAGTAGACATTATGTTTAACAAAGATTCTCGTTGCATTTTCTGTTTGTTTGATGAAATGCACGGTTATGTGTCCTTTCTTTTTTTAATAATTGAAGCAGTGGATCTTTGCCATTATTATAGCTAATTGCTTCCTTGTGTTCTTCATCCTTCCTAATTCCTTCCTTCCGTCACCCCACCGCCGCCTCCGCTCTATCTACCTAGCGAAACTCAGACCACTCTATTAATCACGTGCTTATAGCTATGCAAACATGTAACTTAATCGTTGATAAGTCTCCTCTAATATTTTACCGTCTCCTTAGGGTAAATCACGATGAAAACTGGATTTGTAATATGTTAATTCTTGTTCATCTCTTCATCGAATTTCATATTCATGTAAGTTTCATGTAGCTCTTAAACCTCTTCAAACGACCTAATTTGTTTTACTTATTTATTGCATCCATTTAAAATACTATAATTTTTGGACTTGAAATCGACTTTAGTTATGCTTCCTTAATGAGTGATATTATTTTTATTGAGGTATGGGATGATACTGTGTGATATAGTATTACATTGTATAGTATAGTTAGGAAACATTGTGCACTGTTATATTTTATACTGTAATGCAATCAACTTGTATTTAAAATGCAACAAATTCCATATATTAAATAAAGTGCAAAGAATGAAGTTCAATGCAATGCTACTGAAATGACAAGAGGGGATGATTACTCCAATATCACCTATAGTATAGCGTCATATCAAAGGTGGCAATATAGAGATTTTCATTCTTCACAGCCTAGCAGAATATTCATATAAAAAAGTTTATATGGCATTCTCTACTTGATGTTTACACGCAACTATTGATACGCTTACATGTTATCATTGCTTTATTCTTCATGTTTCATTTAAATGTTATCTCTCTTTGAATTTCCAAATGAAGTAGGGAGTGGGATGGACATAGTCATCTTATCCAGAATTTCTCTAGTATGAAGAGATCAATTTATTCGGAAATAAATTAATCGTCCAAGATAAGGCATGGAATAGTTTTATGAACATAGATAAAATGATAGCATATAATAGAATTATTCTCGACTGAATAAGGGAAAAAATTAGTGGAAATTTTGCTTGAAAATGATTCTTCTTAGTCATTAAGAAAGAGAGAAATAGAAATGGCGCTGTAGAACAACATAATTTTCACCTCATTAAGAAAAACGTTTGCCTCCTATGCTTTATCGAAATATCGGCAACCAAAATTATAAAAATAGTCCTTTCATATTTATACATTAATTTCGATCCATTTAAATCGATATATGATTTGCGATCCTAAATTATGCACTAAACCTACTGATGAATACCATGAAAATTGTTGTGACTTATAATATCGATTCGAATACTTATTAGACTTTCTGTATTGCAGATCATTGTCAATATTAACAAATTATTTGGATTTAAATTGTTTTATCAATTTGTTTTTCCAATATTTTTGTGTGAATCGAGCAATTAAATGATAATGATTGCTTTCTATGCTCTATATTTATTGAGATGATTGCCGAAACCAAGTAATTATCTTCACACAACTGTTAGGTTAGAATTTCGTTGTTTAATGATCTCTTATTTAAATTGAATATTCGTCAAGTAAGTAGGTACCTGTTAGTTTTATAGATAGATTTCCACTGATTAGTAGAATGTTAAGAGTTACACAATATATAGTAGAATGTTAACAGTTACACAATGTATAACTCATTACTTTGGTTTAATTTAATGAGTAGATCCATTTCAAAAGTCGATCATAATTGCCACAGCATTATTTTTTTCATACACAATAAATGAATAATTTCATTCTAATGTTATGAATAATTCCATCTTAAGGACAAGTTATGAGGCTATGAGTCTATGAAAATAACAAAGGAAACAATTTCACCTGCTCAGTTTCAGAATTAAAAATTGTTTTATCGATTCTCATGAGGGGGCTGTAAAAAATGATTTTAAAACTCTCTCTACGTCACTCCCCATCCGCCTTTTTCCCATCCCTTTGGACAAACTTTATATTTGAATGCCTTTAGTTGGACAAAGATGAGAAGTTGTACTGAAGATTATTGTGAATGTTTATAACGCGGCATATATTATCAACATTATATAAATAAATAAATAAATATATATATATATATATATATACCTATTTATTTGTTTGTTTATTTTATATATATATATATATATATATATATATATATATATATATATATATAAACACATGGAATACACCACTGATATGCTGAGTCTATATGACGATTCTTTCAATGGTGACGGATCTGTGGATCCAAATATGTGACGTTTGTCTACTGTTTTGTTTAGTTATGATGCTGTTGCGCTCTATATCGGTATGTGCAAAGCACTGCACTAAGCTTATATTTCATTTGTAAAATACTTGAAAAGGTACACCAAATTTGTTTTGGTAAACCAATTTATGAGTGAGCTTCCTCATATGCAGCATGATATGGCATGATATGGCAGTGCCGAATTTATATATATATATATATATATATATATATACGAATGGTCATAAGGTTGCACATTTCTTCAGAAATCTTTGTTTGTAGTCGTCACATGTTCATAAGAACAAACATTTCGTTAATGTTAGCAATTGCCTCAATTACAAAATTTACTTCTTACCCTCAATCCATACATTTATCACCTGCTGTCCACCGAGTGCACAAATGACGTCACTGAGGTGAACTAGTGAAGGTGTGTTCTTGACAGATGAAGGGAATTTTGTCGTTTGTTAATTGAGATGGTAGAAATTCCTTCCTCCATTCATTTTAGTGGTTCTCAAAGATCACTTTATTCAGTGCTAATCCTCTACTACTGATCCCAAGTAAAAATCATCGAACCGTTTCATTAAGACGATTGTTTCTTCGGGTTTCTCAGTTACTTAACCATATGAATTTGTTTATTTACTCTAATACCTAATGGTACTCAGGATACATCATTCTCGGATATAGTTGACCAATATTTCTCGTATCGGAATGACGATACTCTTTACGGCACTCACGATTAATACACATCTAACAACCGTGTTATGTATAGTGCCGAATTCACTAGTTATATATTTGATATGGACGACGAGTCACAGCGAGATACATGAATATCGATGGGTTCTTGCCGTTCAATCGATGCTCGAAATTCTCACTTGTACTACGCTTTCACTATTAAATTTGGTATATCAATATTTCTACACAATTCTTGTTTAGTTTCATTGCAAATTTCATTATTGCATTTGCTTTCATTGTGATTTTTGCAAAAGTTGCAATAGAATATTGCAAAAGCGCCGCATTATTAAATTTTCATTGGAAAATAAATAAATACATAGAAATGTGCAATGTATACTGCTCGATTAGCCGAATAGGCATTTTATTTGCATCTCCTCGCTTGGCCCAGTCAATAAACGCGCTGAAAATTTTGCACCTCTGCAACTTCAATCCTATAAACTGAACTATCTTTTTCGAATTTACATATAAGGCCGAAAAACCAAAGATTCGGCGTCTTTTTTTCGGCGTATTCATATGAATTGCAGTGCTAATGCATCAAATACAACTTTTTCTATTTAATATAGTTATTCCGTTTATTGTTTTGAGTGATCAACTCGAGCCAATTAACATATCTTCAGTAATCGGATATAAATGTACATATAAGCCATTACTTCAAATTTCGATGCTTAAATCTCAAATCCTGGAAAATATGCCGATTTCGTTGCTACTTCAAAGACAAAACCGACGGATTGAAATAGAACAAGGCTTTTGTTGAATCCGGAAGGGGAAGAAAGAGGAAAAGCAATCTCGATGAAACGAATGATTTAATAACGCTGAAAAACGAATAAAAAACTTAACAACTCGACAACAAATTTTATTACATTTTGAAACGAAAATTTTGCATTCATAATGATAATCTATTTGATGTAAATGAATCGATGCGTATTGTTTTTAATTCTATCGAATGCAACAAAGATTACGGTGCTTCCCTGTCTCATTCCGTTCCATCTTTACTATTTGCTGGTATATATAATGGCTTGAGAAGTTAATAATATAACGATGAGGCCTTATGGAGAGCAAACCTAAAGGCAGTACAGGCAAATGTGAATTTTAGACACGATAGTTGGAATACGGTACATTCTACCTCGTCATTCCCTCCACCTCCACTTCTTTACATCTATTGTGCTTCCTTTTTTTTGCTGAAATTTCACCTATTGTAATTTTCACAATCGCTGTCGCTTATTTCAATCGTACCTTTTACGTCAAATAAAGTGCAAGGAATTTTTTCAATGTTTTTAAATCCGTTATCCACCCATCAATTACAGTAAGCAATCATCCTATCCCCCCCACCCCCTCCCCACCCAAAAAAGCTGTCTGGAATATAAATAAATGCATTTCATAATTCTTACAACTGATTGTTTCAGGCTGTACTACAACATCAATCTGTGATTTATTTCATCCAGATGGGCGCATTAGCAGTATTCAATGATATTATCCCTACAATTGCCTCAGTTTTCATGACATTTTTCTTCGTGAATAATATTTTCTTCGTCCTTTTTATATTCACATTCAGATACGCATATATTTGCAAGTATGTGAAATTTTACTGAATTAATAAACGAAACTGTCAATCTAATAGGTATTACTATATAGGTAATACATCTGCGTGCATATTTCCACACGATAGCGATTTTGCATTCGAAGTCTCAACACATTTCTGAGCCTTTCTATAATGTGATAAGGTGTCGCTAAGTTTTTTCGGAGATTTCTGTACGATCTTATTGCTTTGGGTCGATGCTAAACCTTGAAATGCATGGCGCTTTTTGGAGTCACCAGTGAATGCTCGACGACTGCAAAATCTTCATTTTCATGATATTTATTAGCTTTATTTTCTGCATACTCGTTGACTCATCTTGTGGATCGTGAATAATGAGTGGTCAAAAACTGAGCAAAGAGGAGCTGTGAATGGTGGTGGCACAGTGCTAAACTCTTATGCGTCAGCTGTCGGTGATATCCAGAAATGAAAACCACCAATGAAGCATTCTATTAGCGCCAGCCGAACTTGCAGCTTGCGCATCATGTTCTCCACACATATGATGCATCTTCCATCTTAATTGCCATTGCCGAAATAATGTCATCGGCTTTTAGAAAATTTCAAATCTCACTATGAGTATCCTTGAATGAATATGACTTGCACTGCAATGAAACCTGTTGTATTTTAGACGGAAATGAAGTGTTTATAAGTTTTGAAATGGCGCTTAAACAAAGGGAATGAGAGGATGGAGACATGGGGATGATTTAAATGCTATCACCAAAACTGCTTCTTTCTTGGTTAGCCCTCTTCCTGTAGACGATTTTCGACACATGATACCTATCGTATATTGTGATGAAATATTGGTATTTATTCAGACGTTCGCTAGTTGCATTATGAGCTTATCTCTATATTTCTGATAGTAAATATCACTCGTTTCGGCAAAGATCGTCGTTCATGCTTAAATAAGTGCTCTCAAACTATGAGCATCAGTCATCGATGACAATTTTTAGCCATCGAAACAGTGAAGTATTCGATCAGCTGTAGCATTTCACTGGGGGGGGGGGGGGGGGGGGGGGGGGGGGGGTAAGATGAGATTTATGGGTGGAATTGTAGAAAAGCTTAATCGAACGAATTAAAATATTGTGCTTGATCAATCACTTATTTCATTTCAGCAAATATTTTCTAAAAATAATTTTCACAAAACGTGGTGCACTCATAACGATTGGAATCGTTATGATGATTAGTGCATTAATTGCAATTGCATATGTAACACAATTAAAAGTTGCCTATAGTATAGAATTCGATAAAATTCTTCAACAAAATCATATTTTGGTATTTTCATTCGAAGAGGTTTGTTTCATTTTCTCTATTGTCTTCGCTAAATCTTTAAATTTTTCCTTATGTTCATTGCCAAAGATTAAAGACAACACGTTCTTATTTAGTTTTGTGAATGTATCATTTTTTATTTTTATCATAAAATTCAGGCAATATCCAAATAGTCAACGGATATTCGATGAAAAGGTTATAATTAGTTAAATTTGATCCAAAAAAATTATGAATTGCTCTTAAACACAATCCACAAGCCAATGTGTTTATTATTCAAAAAAAAAAGTTTTCAACCTTTGATATAAATAAATAATAATTAAGAAAATCGACAATTTGTTTAACTAGGAAATTAGTACGATAAAATATTTGCGCTAAGGCTATTTTTATTATCGAATGTTGTAAGAATGTGATGTAAACGATGGTTAGACGATGCTTCAAATTCTCAATCTTTTTACCCTTTCATCGTCCAACCAAACAGTAATAAACTTCAAAAATTACCTGCTCATATTTTCATTAGATCGTTG
The DNA here is from genome assembly GCA_006503575.1 of Baylisascaris schroederi. NCBI lineage: Eukaryota > Metazoa > Nematoda > Chromadorea > Rhabditida > Ascarididae > Baylisascaris > Baylisascaris schroederi. Next base: position 173,944 of record QEWY01000133.1, on the reverse strand, counting down.
TTTTTTTTTCTGATATCGTTTTTTGGCATTTTTGGCGTTCAGGAGTCTCCATTACCGAATTGCATCGTCAATATAGGTTGCCATTTTCACAATTTATAAGCCAATCTTTGGAATAGAATAGCTCCGCTTTGAGTACATTATCGTTTTTAGGGCACTATAATGCCCCCTTCTGACTCCCACGTGGAATCTAATTTTTCCACTTCTCTAAGTGCACCTTTGTGGGGAACTACATATCCATGATATTCCAAGAACCAAAGATGACGTATTTTATATACACAAACTTAAGATTCTGCGGTGATAGAATTGTGCGATAAGTGCATATTTGCATAAAGTTGAGGTAGTAAATGTAACGCATTTTAGAGTCATACATTTTTTGGCTTGTTGCCATTACTTCCACTAATTGCAATTGTAATCGCCACATATGCTGTAATTTTCTTCACATCAGTACGTATAATAACGTTGACAAGAAACGCCGGAGTAAGTGGAAAAACAAGGCGACTTCAAAAGCAACTTACCATCGTGATGTTACTTCAGGTAATACTTTCTTGCAACTAAAATTATAAATCGAAGCGATCGAACTATAGATATGCATTTGCATGTTTCATTTGGAAATTACTAAACACTTAATGATGAAGTGTGATATTGTGTTCGTGCATTTCAGGTTTGCAACTATATTACAACATTTCATCATCTGCCTTAGGTGATCCTTAGTTCCAGTTCATTTCGAATTTAGTGGTGCCCTTGTGTCAAGCTATTCAACGATGACTTTAACTTATACCTGTATGAGCATATTAAAATTGACAACGTTGAAATTGGAACAATATAGCTCTTTAATCGTCTTGCTGCTGATTTCACTTTCGTCGCTATTTTTCTTCAGTTATTTATAAACGGTTCCACCGAATTGCAACGAAGAGATCGAAGAAAATACCACCTTTTGTGAGGGAATTTCCACTGATACACCTTCAATATTTTGAATAGTGTTTCCGGAACAAAAGCCTGAAAATTACGATCATTGCTTCCGGATCAGTAAAATGATTAATAAAGCAATTTGATTGTGCATGAGAAGAAATCTATGAAAATAGCATTGAAAACTACCATTTCAATTCAGCGATGTAATACTTATTGCAATTAATGATATGATTGATGAATAGAGTAAAAATTGGAGAAGAAAATCTGCGCAGGTCGTTCAAACAGCTGGAAAATTTTATGATAAGACGTTGAAAAAGGTCCACGTTACCTCTGTGCTCGCTTAGCATTTCTTCGAAAAAGCTAGTACTCTCGGAGAAGATGAAGATTTAAAAGAATGGGGAAGTGGGAAAGAGGATGGATGGTGAACTAGAAAAACGAGGCGCTCTCCAACATGGTGGCTGTGTCGTAAAAACTTTGTGGTAATTTGGGACTAAAACCGTCGATGTTCGAAAAAACAATGTAATTTTCAGGTTTTAAGACTTGACAAGAATTCTGTTGTAATGGTGAAAGCAGCTCATCTGTAATCTTAAAGCGAAATAAAATCAAAAAGCGTTTTCTTTTTTCAAAAATGATCGAAATTCCAATGAAGTCACATTATTGACGAATATATTTGCAGGCATTATTACCGTTCTTTTTCAACGTATTACCCCTAGCATTATTATTTATTTTGGCATTAACACCGATCAGCATTGATGAATATGCATCAATTGTGGCAATTCTTTTCAATTGGGAGCCTTGTGCACATCCATTCATTGCACTCTATTTCGTGAAACCATTTCGTAGACGAATCAATCATTTCTTCACTACGGTGATTTATCGTCGTATTAGCTGTTCAAAACAACTTCATTCGAATGTTACCGCTATCAAAGTCACACCTTTTACATCTTCAATTTGACTTTATCGTATATAATAATAAATCGATTTGATGTGTACTATTCTCGTTCTCTTCAAACTTTGATTTTTATGGTACTCGAAGGAACTCGTTATGGGCTACAATGGGCCTAATTGAGTGGTTTTCATTTATGCCAATTCCATCCCAGACGCACTCCTGTCTTAGTGACATTTCCGGCTAGATTTTTCTATGTTACGATCGTAAGAAGCGATCAGTGCATGGTGGAAACAGCAACGAGAAGAGGAAATAGTTAATAAAATTAAAACTACATAACCTCCCACAATGCCCTCAAAAGGTCAACTACTACTCGGATGACCATTTTCGTTTGGCAAACATATTCGGTGACGTGAAACTACTCGTTGTGTATGGAGGCATTTATTTAGAGGTATACGAAATAAAAGAAGGTTGGGAAGCTTTGAGAGAACAAGCGTCACAAGCAATCAATTAAATTCGGAAGCATCGAAATTTCCTTTACCAATTCGGGAATTTTTTGTCATTTTTAATAGGCAAAATGGCGGAAATCAGAAGAGGAAGAAAGAAAGTTCATTGCATTTTGCGATATCTAATAAAACTGGATGAATTGCTTCAAACTCATTCTATTTGCACAGTTCTTAAGGTGACTTCAGTATTAACGCTTATATTTACGCACAAAACGATATCTTCGAAACGATGCATAAAGACAGTTATATTTACTGCTACTGCAATATGTTCTCGTGAAATATTTCAAGCGTTCACGATTCTCTACTCGAAACAGTCCATAGCTTTTTCAAGAAATATTCTTTACAAGCTGAATGAAGCTGTTCACCACTCTTTGTCACATTTTGGTAGGTTCTGAATCTGCACATAAAGTGTTCACTGAATCACATTCTTGTCTCCGAAGCGACGACACAGAATATTAACAGCTTCTGCATAGTCCGCGCTGCTCACTGGCAAACCTTCCAGAGCTCCCTTTGCCTCTCCTTGGAGAATACTGAGAATACTCAATGGATACGTGAACTTTGTTACCTCTGCGATGCGATACCGGTTAATCAAATTCCCGAACTGTTCCCAATAGCTCCTGAATTTGAGAGGATCTCCATCGAATTTCGGCAGCATGATTGGTGGAAGATTGGTTTTCAAAGCGGATTCCTCTTTTGGATCGTTTACTGTTACTTTCCCTAAACATCTTCCATCCTCCGAACGGGAATCTTCTGTACAGTTCGGCTGCTTCTTTATATAGAGCCTCCAAGTAGTCGATCAACTCCTATGCTTCATCTATCTTTTCCAAAAAATTTCCTTCTTTCTTCAAGTATTTCTCGTAGCACTCCTCATTTTTTCTCTCCTCCTCTTGCAACGTCGTCATAATCCCTACCCATTCGTCATGTTTGCTTTGAATTGTGTTGATTCTTGTTTGTACTGTGTTGATGGCAACTTTTAGCTTCAGTCGTCGTGTGTCGATTTTTTTCGATTCCATGTAAATCTTCATCGAATGCCGGTGTTGCTTCAATCGCCTTTTCCAGTTTCTCTCTCGTCAAGTCGAAAACTTTTCTGATTCCAATTGACGATATCTTCTGTTTACGGTTCCTTCGCTACCGCCTTACTTCTTTTGATAGCGCTTCACCACATTCCACAGCACATCACCTCGGGCACCATGTATTGGCTACCGGGTAAGAAAAGTTCCCCCAGCAGTCAATACAGTGAATGGATATTATCAGAGCAAGAAATCCCTACTGATAGAATGCTCGCAGTCAGTCAACAATCAAGCCATGGCAAAGATTATAGTTCGCACACTCGCAGTAGCTAATGTTGGGGGGGGGAGGTGGATGAGGGGAAAGAGAAGAGCGTGTGAAATTGCATCATAGGGCGCTCTCCATCTGCGCGCTGACAATGACGTTACAAGGAAAGGCGGATGCCTCTCGGTTTTTTAAACGCCCTCTCATCACTTGCTCTTTTGTCGTCATGCAAGACCTATTCGACGCGTTGAATAATTGTTAGGTGTTTTATTTCGTTGGCAGTTGTTGGGTGCATCATAGTTCTTTATACTGATTTTTCCGCTTTCCCTTATTGAACAGTGGTGATACGGTTGCACTCTAAAGGCTATTTTTGTGTATCCGATGAAAAATCCGCTTAATTTTTTGTAAGATACCATCATGGTCCCACATGGCCTCAGTGAAACCATTCCACTTGTAATGCTAAACAATCTCAAAAACTTTTGCTAATAAAGCAAAGCATGGAAAGTGAATATTCATGCACCTTGAACATCGTGAACAACCGCAATAAAAAAACGTACGGCACCTTGAACAAAGATATTTTCATCAGCTTAATAAATAAACGCCCTATACATATTTATAACTGCGGTCTAATCCTTTCTCTTCCATAACCGGATAAGAAGTGTTTTTCATTGTTTTCATGGAACGCAGTATATAATCGGTTTTCCATGCGCGACAAAGATATACTCGTTTTGAGAAAATTTTATTGCTATTCCACTCCAAAACGTTATCAACAGTGAGAGGAATGAAAAGGAGAAGCAATATCAGCGAGTGATTTCCTATTCATCTACTTTCGTCGGTTGCCAGTCTAACGACGGGTTTAGTTTACGCAGTATGACGATTAACCCACCTCCTCAGTGCAATTTTATCTAACCTGACTTCTAGCAGAAACGAAAACATTTTACCAATTGGTCGACTAGAATTGCGAGTTTTTTTCGAAAGAGAAACTCATCATTTCTTGGTGACAGTCTTCCTGACGGCTTTCAGCCAAAGGCCACCTTGTCCCACCCATCAAGAGAAATCGTAGTTTGTTTTGCATAATGCAGGCTCACTATTGCTGCTTTGTTACATAGTTTGAATGGAATGGACATTTTGTAATTTGCGACTGGCAATAAAGGCATCGAATCAGCAAATATAAAAGTCGAACTCATTTCACCGATCCATCAATAAAAGTTGGCGCATTTGGGAGTCAACGAATCCCAAAATCTGAATTCATCGAGAGAATTTTATGCCTTTTCAAGCCCACGATCAAACAACATGCTCAAAAACTACTGGTAACACATGAGAAGTCGCGCAAATACATTCATTTCTCGAATTATGGGAAACGTGCCAATTTTCATAGCATGTTTTTGAGGGATGATTTCAAGAATCACGCAGTAATGCTGGCAGCATTTCAACCTACGGTTTCCCACATGTCCATGGGCTATGGTATCGCAAATGCTATAGTGCAGTCTTCCCGCAATACAGTATCTCGTATCTGAGTAATAGAGATGATAAGAGTGATCAAGTGACCAATTTCTATAATTACTGCTATATTGGAACGATTGCAAACGTGAAATAGTAGAAAAATAGTGAAAATATGGAAATTTGTTCCATTATTTCAAGAATCTATAAAATATGAAAAACTACTCTTTCCAGCTGCGACAGTAAGTCAAGTGTATAGAGTATGCTTGCAAATCGACCTATACAGAATAAGATTAATTGAACTACTGAATAGGGCGCCCTTAGGGATAGATCACCCGTTCTCAGCATCTCGTTGCCTATAATATTTTGTTCGGACTCAGACTATGGAGCATCAGCACTACAAAAATTTTATACACTCAAGCAACGAAATGAAGGAAGAGGAAAGTGAATTTAGAACACCAGATCTCGATGCTTTTGTGCGTACTCAAACTGCAAATGCAATTGAAATTAGTACAGCCAATAATATGTTGCGTACGTGATGATATTCGGATAGTTAAGTTGTGTAGATATTCCATTATGTACTTTTCCAAGTAAAAACTACATGAAAACTGATAAAAGTTCACGTTCTCAGCTTAAGTTCTAATGTGGGATTTCGTTTAATTCTTCATCGATTTGAAAGGCTTCCTCTCACAGCTGCGCCGGAGTTTTTGAATTTGCCAAAATTTAACTGAACAGATTAGAAGGTTAAAAACCTAAAGAAAATGTGATAGTGATATCACGCCAGAGGTTTAAACACGACGACTTGGTATTCTGAGTCCTTCACAGTCTCAGCGATCGGAAATTTTGCTGGAACTGAATTGGGGCAGAGCCATCCTGTGCGAATAGGTAAGGAACTGGACAAGCATTCCTTCTGTCCTTCTTTTACAGAACAGTTCTAAAAATCTCATCGATTCATATTTCATGAAACATTGCTTTTTGAGAGCTTTTTGGATTTCGCAATCCTGTTTTTTGGTTCGCATATTCACGATAACACTGTGATGCCTTTTTGAAGGCAAATATTCCCCCTCCCCCCTCTTCATACAAAAATTCATTCAAGGTTAATCACTATTATAACAGTGATAGTTGTCATCTATTACAACGCAAATGGTATGAGTATTGAATAGACATAAAAATGATCGTTCATTGATGTGAAAGGTGCCCATTGTCATCTCATCAACAAGCAGTCACATCTGCAGAGAACTTCGCAGCTCTGAGGATTAATCAGCATCGAGGCGAATTTCATTCTTTGTACTTTATCTGTGAACAAAAAAAGAGGAAGCAAAAATCTGCGTTCAGCTTATTAATATATTTTTCAATTTTTTTTGGAAGAATCTAACAAAGAGACACCTATTCTGCAGCATCACATGCATTTGATGTCAACATACATACTAGATCATACAATTCCTTTATTCCCTTCTCTTCGCAAAACATTATCAAATACGTATATCTGCGAAGTGCGAAACTATAAAATATGCAGTGCAATGTTCGAGTCAGTCATTCTGGAAGTAGATCACTCTCCGTGATGTCCTCTACTACCATCGTCACAGTTTGCCTCGCCTTCGTTGGTGGGTCGTTGCCTTCATCGAGAACATTCTTTCTTTTTTGAATAAATGCGAGTGCAAGAGAGAGGATGAGAAACAATGGGACGGTTCTTGAATCTAGAGTTAGTAGGACGGATATCAGAAATCTTCACCGGCCAATAATGAGAATAGTGAGGGAACGTCATTCGCCCGCTTCTTCCTTCGCCTTCCCCTTGTATCCGCCAATGATCACTGCTTCACCAGGTTATAGGAAACTTGCGCTCCACGTCTTTCACGACCAAAGCGGATGCATAAGAAAAAGCAACGAGATTATTGAGGATGCTAGCTGAGCGCATATCTCTGACCATTGTAAATTGCACTCGAGGAAACCATCTTTCTCTTTCCAAGATCTCCAAGATGAGGATATCTTTCCAAAACTATCATCACTTTCTAGCATTTTCCTTTACTCTTTACCGTTTTTATTTTTACCTATGCTTGTCACTCATCGTATTGCAAACAGTATAAAACAGATATCTATAAATAAACAAATCGAACAATCATTGCAGCCCTGCAAATAACAGCGACTATGGCTCAACAAAGACGTAAGCTCAAATTTATTCTCACTTCTTTCTTTGGAACACTCTCTCCACTATACCGTCTTAAAAGAAACCATTGTAATGTGAGGCTTTCAAATGGTCTAGTGTCGCTCATCGTCGCCAACTATCGAGTCATGATACAGTGACCAACTGCTGTTCTTAGAACTAAGAGGAACTGCCTTTAACAAAGTAGTCTACGAGTCTTATTTCCAGGATAATGGTGCATTTTAGCTGTTTTCAAGTCAAACTTTAAAAAAAACAGTTTCAGAAACGTATATAAAAAATATCGCAATTCTCTTTGAGATTATGCAAGATCGATGCACTAATTTAAGAGCCTTCATCGTCAAGAATGCAGAGGTGATCTCATTGAGCATCAGCATTTTCATATTCACATTCAGCTATCAATTTGCAATGAGCGTTTATAGCAAACTCAAATTGCAGAATGCTCGGCAGGATGGAGAAGAGGCGGGAGATTCTGCTATCTCATCGTAAGTTCTATTCCTCATATATTACTCTCAATTCTTCAACTTTTTGTTGATTGGATTCGAAGAGGAAAAAAATCTGAGGGACCAACCGAATCGTTTCGGATCATGCCGCACAAATATGCAAATTCGCTCACTGAATTTGAAAAGGTCAATGACGCCCGAATGAAAAAATGTCACGTGGATGAAGCGCCTACGAGAAAAAAACGAACAGATCGGGAAACATCGGGAAGTTTAAGGGTTTAGATTTCGATAAAATGATTTGCTGAATTTTTGAAGGCAAAGCAGTCGATATCTAAGCAGCATTCTAAAGAGGTAAGGTCGTCCTGGTTCAAATGTGGCAAGGCTTATGTGCAATTTTCTAGAAAGCGCCTGGATACTGAACAGCAGTTTTACCGTAACCACGGCATTGGTCGTAACGAGGTTACGTGACCCTAGAGTTCCCTGATCTACGTTTTCGTCTTTTTTTTTTCTAGTGCGTAAACAGTCGCATTCGTCACGTGAATAAACAATCGCTTGAGCTGAAACGAACTGCATGAGTAAAAGTCTTCCGTAGGTTATATGCAGTTGTTTATATCCATGCCAGTACCGGTGAAAGCGTTCAGGTTCCTGGAGCAACCACCTACCCAGAAGCCCGTCGTTTCTGCCGGCTGTTTGGCGCAGACATCGTGTCCTTGCGAACGGAGGACGAGGCGAAAGTAGTGGACTGTCAGTAACTGTCACTAATCAGCCATAAAAACAATAATTGAATTCCTCAGCTGTACCTGTCACTGAGGATCACACCTTTCGTAGAATTAATCAGCCATTGAGATATTAGTACTATCAAAAAATAGGATCAAGTCTATGGCGAAGTTAAGGAGAGGAATGTTGTGAATGGAGAGAACATTGTGAGAGAGGTGTTATAGATCATCATTCAGAAACCAGCTCAAAGAGATGTCAGATAACTTAATTTGTTCCATAGACTACTCGAAGAAGAGTTAATGCAATGGTATACTTTAACAGACAGGAGTATTTAATTTTATTCAGAAAGAGCATTTTCATTGATTAGGCCTCTGATTAATTCAAATTTAAATTGTTGCAACTAGTAATTTGTAATAATAACTGACATTATGCCGATGAGAGTGAATTTATAGCTGTGTGAAATTGGAAAATATGCTTATTTCAGTTTTTGCAAGTATTGATGGAATAGAGACCTACTGGATTGGACTTCGTAAAGTAGGCAACGAATGGAGATGGGAGGATGGCGAAACAACGACTTTTTTGAGATGGAGAGACAGACAACCGGATAAGTGCTGCGGTAGAAACGTGACATGTGTGCTGGCTGGTTACCGAGGTCGGACCAGAGGGAGATGGGACGACGCCGGGTGCGAGAGAACGTGGCCCAGCCTGCAAGGATATGTCTGCAAAATGTAGCACAATCCGAAGTCCCTCAACATTCTGCTTAGGTAACAGTCATCGGATTTGTAATCGATGACGAATATATTGAGGGAAATTATTTACTTCTCTGCGATAAGGCAAACAGTAAACAACAAATATTAAACGCCTGAAGAACAAAGAAATAATAATAATGTGGTGTTCGCGTAATGCACAGCAGAGAACAGCGATTGAATTCGAGCCAATGCTCGAATTCACGGATTTTGGGTCCGTCTTCCGGATCTTCAACTTCAAATAACAGATACTGATATTTTCTAACATTTTCTCGCATGCATTTCTCAATGGATACAGACTATCGGAATCGTCGGAGAACCACAGAAGTTTCGTAGACGAGAGTTATTCGAATATTCTAAGAAATTTTTTTTCTTGTCATTTAGATTTTTTTCTGAGGATACTTATGGATCCAGTAGTTTCTAGAGAAAAATTACCATAAAAACACAAAGCGATTCATGTATTTGCTCAGGCACTAAGCCGCTATGCAGCATTTTTTGCAAAGGGAATTTGGAAGATCGCATAAAGCGTCAACTCTTGAAATGTATATACGAATAAATATACGAATAAATCAACAACAATGAGCATTTCCCTTCGCCATTTAAACATTTTCCTTCACTAATTTCTTTGCTCAAAACTTTGTACAACAGCAAAAGAAATTGAACGTTTCTCTTTCCACGACGCTGGAAATATTTATAAATCGATCCTCTTATCTCACTGCTATATTTCCATTAGAGAGATACATATTGCAAATTGCTTCTTCATTACATTATTCTATGCAGTAACAAAATCTTAGTAATGATGATTTTCGTGATTTTATTGCTTAAATTTGTCGCTGAATGCAAAAATATCAGATATCAGAATGCAAAATGCAAAATGCAAAATGCAAATGCAAAAATATCAGCAGGCCGAATAACTTTTGCCTATCAAGGCATTCTTGTATGAAAGCTACTGGTGTTAGTGCACAACAAAGGTCGGCAACATCGCTCCTCCGTTGACTGCATGCTAAATATGCAGCAAGTTTGCAGGTCTTAAGCCTAGCAAAGTCCTTTTACGAAGCAACTAGAAATTTAAATGAGTCTTTATCTTCACTCGTACTTTCAAAGTATTGCAAAAATATCCGCTTTTACCTGCGTAATGATGGAATAGATATGACGACCACTTTCACGCAGTATGAACGGGAACAACAAGATTTCCACTGAAGCAAAAATAAATAAATAAATAAATAAATAAATAAATAAATAAAAATAGCATGGATAAACCTATCATATTTCCACATTTGCTTGATAGAAACGAAAATACGTAGCTTGCTTTTGTTTTCTAATTGCAATACGCTTGAAAATATAAGAAATGTAGCACGAAATGATAAAAAAAGAAGCGAAGAAAAGGCAATTACAAAATAATATCACAAGTTCATACATTAAAAAGGTAGAAAGTAACTAAGCACATAAGTTTTATCGATGCATTGTTCATTGGTAATAAATAGCACCAGCAACGCTGAAAATGATACGAGCAGCGCGATAAACCTGTAGTATTTTAGAAGATTTCTTAAAATTATTGATATGACCGGAAGAAAAATGTTGCGGTGGAAAGTGACGCATTTATCAAAATACATAAAAACAAGTGTAAAGATAACTCTAGGTTGTTACATCCTTCGTTCTTTTTCTTTTTGCCGGAAAACAATTTACTTAGCCATAAAACGCTTTTGGATACTTCCAGCTTTTGCTTTTTCAATGACAAAAATACAGATCAATTGACTCCAACTCAACCCGTATCCAACAATAGGCAGCGTGTTCTAATTTAGCAAATATTTCAGTAAGTGGCTAATATTTCAGTTTTCATGACAATCTTTTTCAACTGACCTGGATTTGATGCTGCTTACCATTTGCATTTAGAAAACAGATTGGAAGAAACCAAATTCAGGATGTCGCTTAAGCTAAAGAAGCCAAATTCAGATCATTTGTGTTCTCCGCCTGCTATTTACACATTTTTTGATGGTTCATGAGAAGAGTTGATATCTGAAAACGCAATTGCTATTGCCATATGGAAGTGAAAATGTTCTATAAAAGCGAAAAAGTGAAAGAGTGAAAAATCTGTAAACAATAGCATGGCATCTGTTAGCAACCGTCAAAATATATCAACATTTTTCGGAATGTTCTTAAAAACCAGTGCCGAACAAATAGTTTTAAGTGTTGCTTCCAATTAAAGGTTATTTTATCAGTCATAACAGTTGAATTAGCTTCCTCTGACTCTGAGTGTCCATGTGGCTTGCCGTTGTGTGCTGCTTCTCTCCATCATATCCAGCGTTCCCCTTTCAATTGAATATTAGTTCTACTTGCAAAGCATATCAGCTCTGATGGCATCACATTATCCATTACCTCAAAGCCTTCCTCGGCTCACAATCCGTAGCACATGCAAATATTTTTATCTCTATGAGCACGAGACCTGTAATTAGTGACAGATGCTAAGAGCAAGATCATCGTAATGCTTCATCAGTTTCACATGGCAGCAATGCAGAAAATCATGAGGTTCACTAATAGCTCTGCTCAGTTTATGTTTGGAATGCTATATGACTGTATGACCGATTTGCGCAACGAGGTCGCTTTGTTGTTGCAACACTTCCTTAAGCAACAATAAGCCAGTGGCAGGGGAAAAACGCAGACGCTAGGCGGTATTCTTTGGCGCGGATGAAGCGTAAAACTTCGACGTAAATAGGATGTGATTGCAAATCTTCCGTTTGATGTCTTCAGCAGTGAACGACCTCAGTTGATCTATGCAGTTTTCTGTAATAGTCATACTGTTGTTCAAATGTTACGTGGATTCATGATGAACAGTGCTGAATATCACAGCGTTTTTACTAGAATCTCATACCTTCGAGAGCCTCTCCAGAAGCTGTTTAGAAAAAAGTCGACCAAGCGTTATGTATAGCTTGTCATACATAATGATAATGTTATTCCTTATAGCTTGCTCCGAGCGGCAATCGTCCAGGGAATGGCTCTCGTGTAACGCTTCGAAGTGACATGAAAGAAGCCACGGAAGAAAAAATGGCCATCGTCGTCCACTTCTAAGAAAATAGATCTTCAAGGGGCATACGGAAGCTAGAATTGCTTGGGCTGGATAGCAATCTCAGAAGTAGAAGAGAGGGACTGTTCTAAAATGTATGCTTTTTCAATGGGAATTAGCGCTGTTGGACGCAAATAAACATCGTTGTGCTATAATCTCTTAAAAACATGAACATTGACATATATAATCGTTTACACCCTTTAATGCTCTTTTTCTTTCTTATTATTAATGTTTCTTTTAAATGAATTACGCGAACGATTCGATAGTCCGTAATGAATATTTTTATTTCTTTCAATTAAATTATTATTGATAATGCAACTAGAATGTATTAGACCGCAATAGTGTCTACCCTGTACAACACATACTGTATATTTGCCATTGACTCATTCCGATCTGATATGAGGGTTTTAACGAAATTCTACGAGTTTATGCGCAAAAATCTTTTGTTTTCACAGGTTTTCTTTACTTGTTAGATATTAATAGTAATTATTAGTCGCCACATATGCATGATTCACCTATCACATAATTTTTAAGTAAGTAAATAAGGAATCTTTATTCATAAAAGAACACAAACAAGACTGCAATGAATCAGTGGAGTAAAGGAACGGTGTAAGTGCGCATGATCAGAAAAATATCTTTTTTATGTAATCACTAATAATTGCTATCAATATCTAACAAGTAACGTGATAACAAAAGATTTCTGTTCAAAAACTAGTAGAAATTATATGTATATTGAGAGAGAGAGAGAGAGAAAGAAAGAAAGAGAGAGGGAAAGAGAGAGAGAGAAAGAAAGGGAGGGAGGGGGAGGAGGGAGCAGAACGCATGAATATGAGTGTTTCTTATGGACGCGTTCTAACTGGAACGGTCAAAAAGCTTATAGTCTCCATGATGTGCTTTCCGAATAAAATTTTCTAAGGAAATGAGATCAACTTGAGTAAGTTTATCACAGCTATGTCATTTTTAAGTTCTAATTTAAAAATTCCAACCTAAGATAAAATGTTCGAAGACCCCTTAATGATAATTTCTCAACGTCGAAGTAGTTACGCATTTAGAGTGACGTTTCCTTATTTTCCAAAAAAATAAAAGTAAAAAATTCTACTTCGTTTCTCATCTGCAATCGTTTTTTTATGAATTTGCTTGAAGATGTGTTTGAAAATTTTTTCTAAGTAAAAATATCATTTCGTAATCGAGAATGGTGAACGTTTTTTTTTTTTTAAAGAGAAAATGAGCAGCTCGGCAAATTCTTTTTTCATATGTCTGCTTTCTCGTTTTTTATGACATTTGTACCAGTTGTCGCATAGCACCGATATACACAAATCGTTTTTGTTGGTTGGTTTTTTTCTCTCGATTCTCATCCCAAAAAGCTGAAAACGTTCGTCGTGCAAATTTCACACGCTCAAGTTGAAATCAATATTAAGCGTACAGTTATCGGGAACTATCGTTAGAGTTCGATCTTTTAGCATGAGATTGTCTGTCAATTTCGAACGTCTCCAACTTTTCATCCATCTTGAAGTTTTAATTCTCTTCACATCTGAGTTCTCTATCTAGAGATCAACCTTTTGTAAATGTGCACCACTGCCTATCTAAGATATTAGAGCAATTGAGCATGTAATGCAATATCAACAAAACTATCTTCTTCATTATCAATTACGCTTAAGTAGCTTTATGAATTGAATAATAAAAAATCTCTGAACTAATAGTCAAAATTAAACACCGAAATAAAATATGGAATTATTATTAATCATATTAACATTTACTAAGGTTAACTAATACTCTTAATATTTGCTCATATTTCTTCAAATATTTCATTCATTTTGTGGAGCAAAATTAAATTAAGACATCATTTGCTGTTTGTCTGAAGTGAAAAATATCGCTTCTTATAATCATATTAAAAGTTGTAACTTTTGTGCCTTAGCATTCCTACCAACGGTACATAGACTTAGGTGAAAGAGAAACTATGAGGTTTTTCCGCTTGTGCCTTGATATAGAAGAATTTTTTTCTAATTTCTAAACAGCTATTCTTTTTTATAACTGCCTTCTTCATTCCATCCTTCCTCTCATATCTTCGTAGAGGAGCGAGAGGAATACAGACTATTTCGGGTGTGGGTGTCACTGCACCATTGAATATTGGGTCCCTCAGCACTTTTCGAATCCGTAGAGCGGTGTAGGTTGTTGGGGTCATCAGCACTGAGAGCACACTTCTTTGTTGGGGATGTGTACGAGGTAAAAAAACACACCTCAACGTTGTGGTGCATTGTAGGCGGTCATTTTTTTTGCCGAATTGTGCCAAGAGTGTTGACGGCACGAAGCGGTACCGCAAGATGTCCATTTGAATGTATGTATGTCTCCTATACTATACGAATAATGGCCGTGTGCACTACAACGATCGGTAGCCCATATTGCTCGAAACTCATCACCGTTTGGTGTGAGGCCAAATTTCACACCCCATACCCAACTTAATCGTACCTGGTAGTGTAAGGCTCTAAGCTTAGGGTATGCTTAATTTGCATATGTGCAACATTAGATCCACAACCCGGCTTCTACAAAAACTTGCCGATGGGAAAGCGCTTATGGGATATCGAGCATTCCATGATGTTGAATGAAGCTACCCTTCTTAACATAATATTTTATGAAAAAAGCTTGACATATATACATCATAAGTCACCTTGTTAAAACATCAATGTGATCATCAAAGGTGCTTGGAGCAGTAAGTACGCTACTGATTGCTTATTGGTCATTCAATAGAATGGCTTGCTAAATAACGAAAGCACTGAAGTTGTGATGGTACACCCCTAATAGAGACAGTGATAGGATAACATGTTCTTGCAATGGATCGTCAAATATGCTGACAAATAGATATTTAGTTCAATTATTGCAGAAAACATTTAGTAGTATTGCGGCAAAATGTAATTATTTAGAAATGCTCAGAGCAAAGTATAACACATTATGTGTTAAGCGTAACACAGAAATGTGTTATGATAGCATATCTTATCTATTTCAGCTCATATTTAGTGTATCATTTTCATTGGACTATTTCATTTTCATACTATTTTCAAGGCAATAATTAAGCAAAGGCAATAATCGCATTGTAAATTTTTCATTCGACAATATGGATGAGGCGATTTATGAGAACTACATGAATGATCCTCTAACATTGCGCTTAAGATCTTGCCTCACAATATACTGAGCTTCCGAATATCTCATAAGCCATATTTTTATTGTGGAAGGAAATTAAAAGCACCTATAATAAGTTCATCGCTATACCGTACAAACTATCATCACTCATTCAAATAATGATATACCCGGAGCTCCCATCCACCCCACCTTTTCCCTTACTTATAAGTGGTCCCGGTTTGTGTAATTTTGCTGGAATATCCAATATAGCGTTTATTTGAAAAAAAGTGAAGATAGTAGAAGATAACAATTGAATTTTTCGAATAAAGTAAAGTAAAGCGCTATGCATAATTTAATGATATCTAATCAGTGATCGTTGGAGTTTCTCATCAGTAAATTACCTGGAAATTATGCACTATGAAATAGCCTATAATATAAAAGGAAGGCTTTGAAAAATTTCAACTAGCTTATCGTTTGTATTTTTCGCAAAAATTTACACCTATAAAACATATTGTGGCTAAGTGGCATTTGTGCTCAGGTAAGTTTAGATATACCTTCCTGGCTATCTAATAGTTTGTTGTTGTTTTTTTTTTAATTTGTTGACCATAATATGAATCGTTTACTGATCTCTCTTAATACTTGCAAGATTATTAGTTCATCAAATTCGATAGAAGTAATGGATATTTAAAGTGCTAGAATATTTCGAGTTTTATTCCATTGATCGGTTTTTCTTCATTTTACGCCAATTCCGTCACGAAATTATAAGTGTTTGAAGAATTGTAAAGGGTTGTCGTTTGCTCATTATTTTATTTATTTCATCCTCTTGAATTTAGTACTTGCAACTATTTGAGCCCCTTAAGATTGAAGGCACTATTCCTGATATTATTTTATCGGTAGCTATTTCAATATATAAAACTAATTGCTTGAGGGAGGCGACTGTACAGCTCATGTCCTTCCAAGTTTTTTATACACCGTCCTTCCGAGTTTTTTATACGTCCATTTCCTTTGCTAATTTCACAAATTTATGGAGCCTTTTTCTGAAACATATTCTGAATACGGAAAGTGGAAAGTTTAAGATTGGAATTTTGCTCGCTGGCATAGATTTCACTAGGCTTGGATTAAATCCAGAGTTGCTGAATATTCCAATGTCGATGTTTTTGGCGATATTTATTTCTTCTTTTAGATGTGGACAAATTTACTGCTTCACTAGTATCAAAATATTTCTCTCAAACATGCTAGAAAAATCCTTTACTCTTTTTTGAAAGACAGTATTTTGAAGCAGCAAAGAAATAAATTTAGATGGAATCATACAAGTTAGAGTAATTATGTACGACCTGCAAATATGCAAAAAATGCAGTTTAAATTTGCAAAAATGCAGTTTAAATGCAATTTGTGCAGCTCACCGATTTGTCACTATAGAAGAATATTTGTAGAGCACAATTGCAACATGCAAGATGTATAGTTTATTTATTGAATGATTTCGTCTAAAAAATGAAAAAGCTTATCGAAGCGCTTGTGAAATCCCTAGATTTTCTAAACCTCTGAAGATGGCCACCTCATGAAGAACTGTTTTTTTAAAATTAATTCCAATTTATATGTTTGGTGTAACAAGCGTATTCATAAAATCATGGAATTCCTACTCATAGAAATTTATGATTCATAGAAACAGTAGAATATCTATATTTTTTCCTAAATTCCCCCCCCCCTCCCTCTACCATCCCATCTCCCTCTCCTGTCTTAGTCCACCTATCCAAATAGTTTAGTCCAAACTCTACAAATTATATCCTCATTGTTAAACGCAATATTTCAGTTCTAATCATTACATG
>QEWY01000133.1:33761-156683 GCA_006503575.1 Baylisascaris schroederi | reverse complement strand
TTGGTTTCGCAAATATGTTCTTCAGGGTTACGCCTACACGATGTAAGTACTCGCCAACTGCTTTCTCTTCAAAGTTTTTTTCCGTTTGAAAATTTCCAACAAACAAAGAACAAACTGAAGTAATCAAACAATGCAACAAAAATTCATCCTATAGTATGTAGCATAAAATTGAAAGGATATTGAATATTGTAATATAGGGTGGAAGAATTTATGGGAATAATGGGAAAAATAATTTGTAAAAAAGTATTGCTGTTGAGTTATTTAGATTTCACCCCCTAAGAAAAGATCTCATAGTTGATTTTCCCTTAAATATCACTGTATTGAAAAAGATCCGAAAAATTATAAGCATATTTTATCACTAAGAAGAACTCACCTTTAATCCATCAAAGTTTCTTTATCGAAATATCCATGCGCTACACTCTAAAAGGCAGTGTTTACGTATGCTTCTCCTAATAAGCTTATTTCTTCATTAAGAAGCTTTGAAGTTTAGGAATATATCGACGCTCTTAGCAAAAATTTCTATAGGTAGCTCATTTCTGGATAAACAATGAGATTAAAATTTCTCAAAATTTTTCAATAGGAAAATGTTCTCAACGATGTTAGTGGTTTAATTTTCAATATTATAGCATTTCAAAAGGTCACTAAGGTGGTTTTCTAAATTCCATTATTGTTATCTTTTGTTAGTGATATTTAACGGTTGGTTGCTAGCATTCTTGAGAACACCTCTTCGCTTCACGTAGATATTGACATATTTACATATATTGAAACCTTGAACTAGCGTTGACGATAAGTGAACAACCACATAAAATATGTGACTTTGAAAGTAATTGGGAATTCTCTTGATGAAGCGATCACTGCAGCAGCTATTCTTCTCAAGAAGAAAAAATTTTTTTACTAATTTTTATCAAAATTTTTCCTCTCAGAACCTTTGTCTTCACTTCTTTTTCCTTTATTTGATAAACGAAAAAATAAAGTGCGTTTGCATAAATATAACGCTGTGATCTATACAAATATTGGTGAATAAAAGTAATTATTGCCTTCAAAAAAAGAAAAATTCTTCAACAATAAAGTTGTAAAAGTTTTTTTTTTCAGAAATTTATTAAACATCTAGCATTATTGCTTCTATTATAAAATGACTTATCAATAAGAGTATTTGATAGTTGATGTCTGTTGTGTTGTCTGTCTTGAAGTCGGGTTGAAATTTCAACATCAGACATAAATAATATTTCGAATACTATTGAAATGAAACGTGAAACTATTGAAGATCGAGAATTAAACGATACCCGATAACGTTGAATGAAAAGCACATTTTGTTGTCGTACTTCGTTCCCACAACTTTTTTGTCGGTCATCGTTGTTGCCTTTTTTTTTTGTCGGCAATATTGGATCGTTGGGCAATCATTTGTCCCAAAGAGAGGCGTGTCTGAGCGCACGTCGTTGATGTTTTTCCTAGCATTGCGTGCAACTCATGATTGTATTTGCTTGATAGCTTTTGCAAGAGATGAATTGTGCTCTACGCTATTTTATGGGCTCTTGCAAAATAGCAATTATTGCAACAATATGCTTATGCATATGTCTGTCTGTCTCTGTCTGGCTGTCTGACCTACAGTTGCAACTCAACACCACAGAATCTAGAAAGTTTGATGAGTAATCCTCTCGACGATATAAACTTGAAGTGGATCTCTCGACTTGGGAAATCGTTGTGGAGATGAGATATGTCGAAAAATTTAAGTATATTTTTCATCCGGTCGGATCTTTGTTTTGCATAGATTTTCTCAACGAAAAAAATGAAATTTTTCTGGAAGATTCGTATATCGGTCAGATGAGCTCAAAAAAATGAATGCAGCACTGATCTTGTGTTATCTTTTCTTAGCAACTCAACATACAGTTTTATCTGAAGTTATAAGTGACGGTCGACTACAGTATACATAGTAAAGCCTTTGTTGGCACATTCTCCACGATACGCGTGGGATTCTTTCTGTATTAATGGATTGATTGGGAAGTTGTATCAAGGTCATCCTACAGTCGGGTTGTACACCAGCTTTTCTAGTTCCACCTTCAAATCCCTGAACTCGAACTACCGGACAGACCGACACACGCATATATAGACGTGTAGAAGTGATCTCATCATAATGCGTTCCGCAATGACAAATTTCCAAAAGTACGATTTAATATCACATGGTGTCAGAGGCCGGCTTATTCAATTTTCTATAAGAAAATTTTGACCCCCAGTCTTTCAAATCGGATTACAATAGATGGCATCAAGAAGTATACGCTGTCATTGATTTTTAGATGGTAAACTGAATATTTTCGATTAATTTAATTGAGCAACTCATTCAGGTCTTTAAATCCAATCATTCGCCAGAATATGAGTTGTGCCCAATGAGTCTTTGAATTCAAACAAAATAACATCGATCCTTTATCACAGTATAATAAAACATAGAAGTTACTTCTACTGTCATTATTTAAAAGTGATAATAAAGGGTTTACCTGGAAGGTAAGAAGGGAACTACTGCGAAAAACTGATATTAATGAAATTATGACAACGATACCATGATAGTCTTACAGCAATTTGTATAGTTCCGACATCGGCGTCGTTTTATAAGAGCGTCAGGAAAGCCATATGCTATGCACTATCCTGGTTTTCGAATTAATCGTCGAGCAAAAAAAAGAAAAAAAAAATTATAATTCTTAGTAAATTTTTCCCAAAACACAATAGTGCGAACAAATGTGATTGATACAGGTAGCGATGAAAATCGGTTGCAGCCACCATGAGACCATTTGAACCAACTTAACATGAAGGACTGAAACGCGGAAATTCCTTTACGAAATCTGCATATTGCAAATGGAAATAGAACCAATGATAGCTTATAGGAAATGACCAAAGTAAAGCTATAATTTTTTTTTTGGTGATCCAATATTTGTTCGCTGTTACGTGTTTCCATCACTTCCTCCTCCCACCCTCCCCCCCTCCGCGTCCGCCGTCACGTTCCCGGTTTCATCCAGAACTGCTGTTCCCGCTTATCGCATGTGTAGACCTGGAAACCGTGTAGCTGATCCTTCTATGATCGCTATCCTTCGTTTCTTCTACCGATTTTGTGGGTTTGCATCCAGGCTTTTTCAAATATTTTATTCATAACCTGCTGTGCTCATAATGTCATAAGTCGCCATGATGTCTTCGACACATCAAAAAAAAAAATTTTTTTTTTCTACTCGGGTACACCAAGATCCCTCTTCAAAACTTGCCTTATGCGCCCATTTGATGGACTCATTTCTTCATTTGCCGAATGAGTGAAAGAAATTTTATGAGCCCATTTCGACGTTTCCCATTAGAAAGTATTTTTGAAAAATTGCTATCCACAATATTACTGAGACATTTTGCACATCATGACCACCTTCTTTACCTATTCTATGGATAACCAAAAATATTGAATTTAAAAGGGAGTCGATTTTTTCAACCAGGTATATTAAGATTTTGAGCTTTCTGCGTCAGGTGATTCATTTCCGTCTGAAATCGAATATTTCGAGACAAATATGGTTGATATCCTCAGGTATGATAATGTGTTATCGCGATGAGGTGCGCAATATGAAGCAGCATTAACAACGAATTCTTTGCATTTCAATGCGCAACGAAAAATTTTTTTTTTTTTTTTTTTTGCAAATCTGCAGCCAACAAACATCTTTTGAGTCCGATAACACGTGCAAATAAAAAGTATTGAACACATCGTTGACGTGTGTGGGCAATTGCGAAATGCACAATGCAAGAAAAAAAATTATTTCTTTCTATTATTAGTAAAATAAGTAAATTATTTTGCATATTACGAATATTTTCTATGAAAAATGCTGATCTTTTGTTTAATTTAAAACTGATGTTATTGATAAATTATAAAATGTACTTTACCTTTTTTCATTCTTTTATGCTGCGAACTTTTTACGTGGATTATTTTTTGCAAAAAAAAGAGGAAAAATTCAACCAACAAAATGTGTTATGCATCAATTTTATCTCTGCAAATGTATATGCGCGCAGATTTGTTTGCATGTCGGCGCATATGGATGTCTCTCAGTTTAATAGTTTCGTGTGACCGGTGTATCAATCGATTTATCGATTTTTTTTTCAGAACTTTCTCGATCGAGTGGTTTTTATTTACAACAATACAGATTGATATTGCAAAAAGAAGCCTCAGAAACGTTGATCGTTATGCCTGCGGGCGTGTAGCAAACCTACTTCCCCTTCCTCCCCCCCAGCGAACATCAATTTCGATGGCGTTACATGTTGATTTCTCAAATGTTTCCGAAAGAAAGAAAACATTGGGTGATAGTGATTTATCATGATTTATCGCATTGAACATTATATAATTCCTTCGAAAACGAGATATTGACAGTAACGTTATATTGCATATCATCGTGTGCAAAACTACAAAATTTTGTACAAGAGTTGATCAATGATATTCCAACCAGTCCATTAGCCGGGGAAATTCGATTTATTCACCTATTGATGGGAAAGGTAATTTATTACAAGGTAACAAGTTAGCAACGATTGGTAAAAATACTGATTTGTTATTATTTTGCAATATATCGAACGAAATGCATATTATATATATAAGTATGAATTCCCGAGCAAAACTGTAATATGCGCAATCCGATCAATCGAATTAATTCGAACAACCCATTTCTGATCAAAAGCCTGATGAAGCTAATGACCTGATCAGTGATCATTCACCATCTATCATCTGAATTAACCAACGAATTAAATGGATTTGAGGTATCCGAAATGAAATGAAATGGAACACTATTTGAACGGAGAGCCAAATTTCCCCGGTCACATCCGGTCACCTCATTAAAATGAAGATCGGGTAGGAATCTCCGGATTTTCGAGATATAACCAATAATTTCATGATAAACAGAGGCGCGGCAAAGAACCTTAGAGGAGTTGTCACGTGATGACCGAAAAATTTTTATAAATTTTTTCAACGAAAGTTGATAAAAACTCATCAACTGCTGATCGATTCACTGAAATAGGTCACCTCTAACACTTGGTCTTTCAATTTTAAGTTCCACTGTAAAAGCACCATCTGGCTATTTGCCAGTTAGTGAATCACAAATTTTTAGCAGTAAAAGCAATGAATTACACAAAAATGTCGAAAAAAACGGTAAGTTCCCAAATTTTTTGAAGATAAGGGAACGGAGATATCAAAAAAACGTTTATTTCATATTTGCATTCCTTTACCATTAGTATACAGTACAGTAATATACAGGTTAGTATAGAGTAATAAAATTACAAATTGCCTATTGTACGATATTACAGAATTTATCAACATAATAGTTGTAAATTCTTTATCACAGTATGCCTGATATCACAGAGCGTTTGATACTCGATCCTATAAAGTGAAAATTGCCCAAGAAGGAACTGCAACGGGGAAAGTGTAGATTTTGAGAAGAAATGAATAATTTTTTTAGTGGAAGACTTCTTCCATTCTTCCACTTCACCAACAACAGCTTTTTGATCAAAAATTTTCTCCTTTCTCTGGTTTTTTCTCTGGTTAAATTTTGGTTAATTTCTCTGGTTAAATTTTTGCTGGTTGAAATTCCTCTGGTTAAAAACCTTCCCAAAGTCTATGCTGGGGTTTTTTCTCCCTCCCGTCCCCCTTCTCCACTCAACCGCCCCACATGGACATGTCAATCACTTCTGTACACTGTACACTGTAGAAGAGGATAAATTCAAGCTGACTTACGAGTGGAAGTTTCCTTTTTTCGCGAGATGGATATCAATACTTTGGCATCTTTGAGGATTTTCCGACATTGGCTTGAAATTCCAGAGGTGGCATACCGTAATGATACCATATAAGCGAAATTATATTCTAAAATTAAGTTCTTTTTAAACGCTACAGTAGTGCAAATATTTATCTGTAGTTATAAGAAATTGATTTTAGGCGAGCTTTCCTTTCAAGATCAATATCGTTTAAAGGTGCTTTCAATCGATTTTAAGTTCATGATTATATCCAAATCATGTTTCATTCAAAATGTAGCACTACATAAAATAAATATCAGTTTTCTTGGTATCATTCCCATTCATTTTTCACTTCACTTATATACCCAAATAATACTCTAATTTGTCTCTGTGCCGGCAGAAAGATGTTGGAGAAAGAAGTTACTGTTGTATTTTATATAAGAACGTCCTCATCATTTTCCCTTCCTCATCGGAATTCCTCCCCACTCCTCTCCCCCTTACTCCATGGAAGGTAGTATTTTATGTTCCGATTCTGCCCTTCATACAAAACATCACGTTCTCTGACTCATAGTTCCCACAAAACCGTTATCGTTGAGGAACGTAATGAAGTTCCAACGAAAACAATCAGGGAGTGCATATTCTCGTGTAGTCCCTCAATATCCACCTTCATATTGATGGACGTCAAGAGTGGCGCTATGAAAGCAACGTTATACTTCCGCATGAGGGAGGTGCGTCAACGATTCCATAGATGCATCGTTGTATATTCGAAGGACTGAAACGTCATTCGTAAATGCTTCGTGAGTTTTGAAGTGCAGCAGCGCATAGTGCATCGATGAACTGAATCAATACAGGGCAATGAAAGGTTATTAACGCTTATAAAAACGAGATGGCCCTCGCGCGCATGCGCTCCACTCTCTTACAAAAAAAAAAAGAGAAGTAGAAAGTGCAATGACGCGTCAGCCGGGAGGTAGCAGCAGTAAAGCGTCGCGTCTCCATGTCGAAAATAGAGACAAATATGACATTTTGGAGAAGAAAAACAGGTAAGACCACCTCTAGCATCATATTTTGGAAGGTAGCCAAGCAAAGAAATTTCAAAAAAATTTTTTTCTTCATAACATAAGCAATAAAATACCCATGAATGTCTATCATAGAAAGGTTGGTATATTAGATGGATTCCATCCTCAATGCAAAGCTAACGGATACATCGCAAATCACAAACCTTCCTGCCAACGAATAAAGCGAGTTACTGATGAGATCGGTTAGATGAAATCAGTTATCTCATTAGGATCGCCTGTAGATTGGAGAATAGCATTTGATGCACCTATAAATGTTTTATTTAATCATATATTTTCACAAAATAAGGAAATCATTCCTTCGTGAAATATAAGCGAACTCAATAGCTCTATTTTAATAATGTAAATAGAGATGTAAATTTGAACATCTTAGTGAGGATTTCCTTTGATTGAGTTTATCCTCCTATAGAGCTCAAAGTATAGCAGGAGCAATTAAACCGATAGGCAATATTCTAGAATACTGTAAATAACCTAAAATATTGCATAAATGAGCTTAAAACATTATATGGATCCTCAGCAACTAAAAAAAAAAAAGAAAAAACTGCTCTCTATCTTACCTCACCTCAGCTCCACCTCCCGACCTTCTTCATGTACAATTCGTGATGGAGATTTGAAACTCGTGGATTTTCACCATATGACTTTATTGAATGAATTTTTGCAAGTCTAGCCGCAAGTATTCAACGGCAGCATTCGAGCCGCAGCACCGTTGCGCTTCGCTCTTTTTTCCCATACCAACAAAACATCCCGCAGCGCAATGCACTCAGACGCGAATGTCACCAAGTTTTTTTGTGTATGCGAATGTGTGCGTTGGTGTGTCTGGCTTGCTCTCGCAAAATGTTCTTGCTATTATCATCTCACCCCGACATGCAGTTTTATATACATTCCATTTTCTTTTATTTCAACTAATATGCAAATTTATGCTTCAAATTTATTAATTAAAAAATATAAATTTTGTGTAAAAATAATAGCAAAATTTTAACATACTTAAGGAGAAAATATGAGTATTAATAAGTATTACAATCATTTCCTAAGAAAGAGTATTAGAGAACGATGATGTTTATTGCTGGAGGAATCGAAAAATTAGTTACCCAAAAAAAACGTCCATTTGGGTAAAAGTGTAAAAATATCATTATATTTTTTCTTATTCATTTCAAACTGAAGTCTATTCATTAAAATGAAACAGACAATTTTTTTTCAATAAAAACAAAAAATTCAGGGGGAAAAACATGAACCTAAAATTGAAATTTGTGGAAAAAACCGGATCTCAACTGAAATAAATTCTTATTGCTATAAGAAAATATCACCGAAAAAAATTCTTCTACATATTCTTTTTTTCTTATAGAATTCATTCTTAGATAGGAAAATATATTATCTAATGGAATTTTTCATCAGCTACACGCTAGAACTTTGAAGTAATCTCAGAACCTATTAATAAATCTAATTTAGGTTGTAATCGATTTTCCTTGAAGCAATAAAGATTTGTGATCTTATTACTTATAATAAATCCACTTAAGTAATCAAATAAACTCGAAACCGGAGAAAAAACGCACAAAATATAAATGAACGAGGAAATAATGTAAGATTGCACTCAGCTGATCCGCCAGCTCGAGTGGTGGAAAAGAACAATTGCAGCCAGCCATCTGGACGCACGTCTGGCGTCGGTTTTAGGGGGTATACGCAAACGCATTTGCTCTTTTCAAAAGAACGCATCCAGTAAAAAAAAACATTTATAGAAAAAAAACATGACCTTGGCAAATCTCATTGTCAACAAAAGCAAAAAAAAAGAAAAAAATCTTGCTTTAGTCATTACTAACGCATCAGAAATCATTGAGTTCTTCCGTCGCAGTTTTTTTTTAGGTTTGCTTACTCTCAGTGGAATTTTCGCAGCTGATGAGTGCAAATAAATGCGAATACACTTGCATTTATATAATAGAATAAATGTGAAAATAAATTCCCATACAAATATCTTATTCATAGAATGTTTGAATGTTTTTTTAAATAATATTTTTAGACATTTTATTTATAAATATTTGATGATTTCAAAAAATTATGTAAGAATTTTTTCCGATAGAAATGAAAATATCAGGGATTTTTTAAAAATTTTTATGCCAAGTTTTATAAAGCTCATATCAAAGTTTATATTAAAAATGAAATATTAGAGTCGGTGAGATATGACTTAGGCTTCATAATTTTGGTTTTTTTTTAAAGTAAATCCTACTCAAAATCTCTAATTGTTACCATACAAATCGATCATTTCGCTAATGACATAATCGAAATGCATTTTAAAAAACGCTAAAAATACGCGACACTGATGACTATAATATTCTTCCTAATACTCTTTGCTGGGAAAGTTGGTCGAATTTCATAGTCAAATATATCTGTAATAAATTCACAAAACTATCATTTTTTCTCCCTTTTCTAAATTCCTAGCATCAAAAGCTCCGGAGCTTGTTGGAGAGCAATATACATTCGAGGTAAGGCAAATGAAGAGAATGGGAAAGACGATATATAGCCATTAGTAATTGAAAAGATTTTCTTCAAAGGCGAATAACCATCTTAGCAACGATTGATTACGGATTCTTGAAAGTATATGCAAAGAATTACGCAGTGAAAATCACCTCTCTAGAAAGTCTTGGGAATTGTATGCGGGTAATTTCCACCCATAAAATGCCATGGAGATTTATCATCTTTCATAAACATTCAACTTACATATAAACATTTTAGAAATAGAGGCATGGTCCCGATAATATGTAGTAAGAGTTAACTTGGATTCAATAGCACTGGGAAACATCTATCCTCAAGTAAGATCCAATTTGCTCATTTAAATTTTTATTGGTTTATTTATTTAGCAGTTTTCGTTTAGATTTCGCTGAAATATAGTAATTATCAGTTGCAAGAAAATAAATGATATGGGCACTCAATGAAAAGTTTTGTAGAGAATATTCGGGTATTCATCCTGAGAACGGTGTATTACACTAAGTTAGTAGAAAGGTGAAGGAACACCTGTAAGGTTATAACGGTGTCTTACAACAAGTTATTGGGTATGTAAAGTCATAGAGGAAATAATAGCCGACCATAGTGATATATTCGTCGCTTCTCTATTCTCACGGCTAATCACGTTGCTCTTCACTATTAGTCGAACTGTGCAAACAACGACGTTTCATGCGATACAAATAATAATAGCTATATTTTTCTTCTATCTCTGCTTTTATACATACTTAAGAAATTTTGATAGAAAACATTCGGGGAAATATTCAATTGAAGTTGCCGCAAAGGAAATAATAATACTCCTTCCGCTTCGAAAAGATACTATAGAAGTTCTAAGTTGAAGATTTGTTTTATGGGGTGGTGGGATTTATCAGTTAGATTAACATTCATATCAAGACGCTATAAGCATCGAATGAAATTCATATGCAGTATTTATGAATGTGTTCTTCTGCGTTTTTTTTTTTTTTGGTTGCAGGATATTTCATCAGCGAGCTCTCCTGAACAAATTTCAGTGGTAGGTGGAGAAAGGGAGGGATGAGGGAGGGTGGACAGTCATAGAAATCATGCCTAAATCCTTAGTTAGACTCCACTTCAATGCAACCAAAAAACCGCATAAACGATGGTTGGCGGATACTGCAAAAGAGTACTGACAGATCATTACCAACTTGGCTTAATGATCAGCGTGTAGTAATGTGTTGCTTCGAGGATAAACAGAGAGGACGGGAAAAGTTGGGCTCGGAGGAAATCGATCCTGAACCTCACTTGACCTAAGTACAAGAAAAGTGTTTTTTCTATGTTGAGGGTTCATGAGTTCTGACGTCTTGAAGATTCACAATTAGGAAATCGCTTGAACCACTTTTCAATGAGGAAAATCGTTGGAAGCAACATGTGCTATCATTAAAGGCTTTCGAATGCCCTCAAATGTGGTGGTTCAAACTTTCGATCATTTATGGACTATACCATAGTCTAACGTGGACTATTAGACTAACCGGACACTAGAGTTGTTGTTGTTTTTTTTTTCGTATGACTGTACGCTAGATGAAAGCGGAGTGCTCATATTTGGCAGCTGTTTCAATGGATTTATGTTCACAAGTGGTCACGATTGCATCGGAACACCTTGTTGATGGAAGTATGCCGGATGTTACCTGTGCTTCAAATGAAAAATTTGCAATTTCTTTCCGATTTATTTTCTCCGCCACTAGCTAAGATTAGATGATTTCAATTTGGTATGCTATCGGGCGAGGGTAATTTTTCTCAATGAGCACATCTTTATTTAAAGCTTAGCAATTGTATATACGTAAAGATGCAAATTACCTCTTCAGGTAAGCGCTAAAAGTATGAAAATTTGCTCAGCTTGAGAGGAATGAAGAATGGGTGGTTCGGAAAAGCGAACGAATCCTTCTTTTTTTTTAAATATACGCGACGAGCATATCGCGACGCTCGCCGGTGCAGTTTTTTTTTTTGTGGCCGCTGCAGCGCTTAGGCGTCGCTTTTCTTCCCCTCTCTCGACAAGCGTTTTTTGTGATGGCTGTTCGGCCGTGCTGCGGGGCTGAGCGTTCATAGTCATCACGTGAGGCGCCATCAGCGGCAGCGACCAACACCAGCGATGATCCTTCACCCTACCTTCCAGGATCACCTTATTTGGATGGATCAACTATTTTTTTTTTTGTTGAAAAAATAGGCTAGACTAATGGCTTTTAGGTTATTCTCTATGTTGCGATACTTTTATAAATCTGCATATATTAGACAAGCTAATCAAATTTTTATTTCAAATTGAATGAAATCCTTCAATTTTCTCAATATGCTCATATCGAAAATCTCTACGAATTCATTTCGTTTTTACATAGAATTTTATTCAAAAAAAATGGATCGATGAGAAATTAATATGCTCAGAGTATGTAATTATTGATCGATCAGTATTGTTTAAATGCAAAAATAATCATAATTTAAATATTATATTCGCAAAAGAATATAAATTAACACTGAAATTAATTTCATTATTTTCGCTTCGAAATGCCTAAATTCTCTCAAACAAGACGATAAACGATGATAGAGTATGATTCATGCATTGCATCGGTATAGCCTACTATCTTTTTCTTCTTCCTTTTTTTTTGTTAATGCTGCAATAAACAAACTTGCTATGCTCTAAATTCGTCTATAATTCAGCACAATACTTTACATCCGTTGCTGTGCATATCTTTCAAATTTATTTAATTATCTATTTAATATATAGATCTGTTATTAGTTTTTTGTTAATCCTCTATATTCTTCATTTAGTAGGAAAATCTATGATTGAATAGATGAAACATTAATACAATTATATATGATTCGAGGAAGAATTTATCGTTATGAATGATGTTGATAAGAATAAGAGGCTATTAATATGAATAAATTAAAATATTCCCTAAATGTATCCTTTTATTGGCGATTATCAGCTTTTGTTGAATGATAATATACGATAGCGATTGTCGTATATGAAATACTCTCAATTAAGTCTAATTTCATCAAAGGGAAAATAATTCTCTTCACCTTAGTTGTTGTATTAATAAAGATTTATCTTGGTAATAATTGCTTGAAAGATAGACAAAGAATGAGAGAGCAGAAATATTATCTCGAGATTCCAGAATAGTGCGCAGTTTCTACTGAGGCGAAAAGTGAACTCATTGTTAATCATTCTTCATGCTGCTGTTATTGCAATCATTCATATTTCTCTTATTTGCAATCTTCTATAGTATTGTTATTGCAACCGTTCAAGTTGCTCTTATTTGCAATCCTTTATAGTGCAATTATTGCAATCCTTCACACTGCTCTTATTTGCAATCCTCTGTAGTGCTCTTATTGCAATCTTCTTTCATATTGCCTTATTGCAGTCCTCATCCATGCAATTCTTACTGCAATCCTCCTCCATTCTACTGTTATAGCAGTGTTTCGTGTTAATAGACTACATTTTTATGTAAAGTCAGCAGGTTCAAATATTCATCGAAGAGAAAGCTGCATAAAAACCTGGAGCATCTAGGGCAATTTCTCGGACTTGGAATAGAGGAAGGGAAAGAAGAATCCGGCTAATCGTTCTGTCGTAATCATCGTTATAGATTTCTAGTTAGCGTAACTCTTATATTTGTTGCTCAAGCTCAAAATAGACGCATTATCTTCGATCCTAATTAGGAAAAGAGCATAACAAGAGAAACGAGGAAGGGTTTATTTAAATATGAAAAATAGATATTATAGATCCTGAAATTTTTGTAAATCCTGAAATTCTTTTTTCTAATCTCTTTTTTTCATTTAACCTTTTTTCAAATAATCAATAAAAAATTTTTGCGAATCTAGAATGATTTTTCTCTTCTTACGTCGATGGTATTCGTTCTTTTAGTTGTGTCTAATGAAATCAGATAGTGAGAAAAGATAGGGATTATTTCTATTTAGGAATTTATGTTATTTCTTCATTGTTTTTTAAAATTCTTTTTTTTTTGAATAAGATAAATGCGTTTAGTTATTTCCTCTTCTCTCATATCACTATTGAATAACGATAAATTTTTGTGAGGTTTTTTTTTCGTCTTAAAACCCCTTCAACAAGAATCATGAAATTGCGAGCATAAACGCATTGCGAATGTTCTCGATAATAGCTCCTTAGAAAATGGATACCCACAATGCATCACATTGACGACCCATTCAGTTTTTTTTTCACAATCGGCATCAACGTCTCTCTTCTTCCGTTTATTCTTCGGGTTTTTTTTCTTTTTACACTGAAATTTTCCTATCTTCCTTTTTCCCTTCCCCTACTTACCCGAGCGGTGGGGAAAGATTGGGCAAATAAATCTTTGTCATTCATAGAAAATTATTCACTTTTAAATTCTCGGTTGAATTTTCTTTCTAACAAATAAAATGCCAGACTTGTAGGGAAGGAATAGAATCTCATCATAGATGAAGCAAAATCTCCACTTGTTTTCTTTTTCTTTCATATCGCAATACTTGGTGCACATTGGTACATTTCTATCTATGACAACTACTTCTGCCTACTAGAACAATATATTAAATCGAAAAATTGAAACATTTCTACTTCGATGAAATCCTTTAGATGTCAATGATTGCATAATTGGCGTATATGCAAAGAATATCGAGATTAAATCCTCTTGTTTTCCTATATTTTCTTGAATTTCAATAGTAACAGTCTAAAAATTCGTTATAGAAAGAAAGCAAATCGTTGGAAAAAAATCAATATTTGTTTGCATTATAAAAATTGCAACAAATTTTGCGAATTCATTTGAAAATGATGAGGATTTGGAATAAGTTATAAAAGTCGAATTTCTTATTTAAAAGTACTTGTTCGATAATTTTGCGCGTTGAATTTTTTTGGAAGCTTTATTGCAAGCGCAAAGGTTATGAAAAAAAATACTTGGAAATTTGCCAAAAAATTACAAAGTTGACATAAAGCATTTTTGTCACATTATAATCATTAATCGAATTTTGCAGTCAACAGCTACCACTTCATCACATTGTTTACCTTCCTTATATAACGCTTTCTTATATTCTACCCGAGATTAGTAATAAAATACATTTTTACACCCGTCCAGTACTTTCAACGTTGCCAGCTTTTCAAAAAAAAGATACTGTTTAAAAAGTCTTATTCACAAGGATTGTAAAAAATTTCACCTCCGAAGATTGTTGCTGCATTTTTTCGATTTTCAAATTTGGCGCTTATGGGATATTGCCAACTTTTTTACAACTTGATCAAGGTCAAACGAAAAGTTTATGGTAATCCACTTCATATCGCCTCTTAACATTAATAACCAATGAAAATTTATCATTAATAGGTTGTGCTGAAATAAAGCGATTTTAAGTTAATTTAGAGGATCATGGGGTAATGCTTTGATTTTTACGGTAGCATCCTCTACGATACTTTCTTCAAACTATCAGCAAAAACTCTTCTGCTTTGCACACTGGAATAAATGCGGGATATTTGCGAACAGCGTGAAAAATTCAAAAGGTCATACAGCGAGCCAAATTTATTTCTATCTTTTTTTGCAATTCCTCTCTCCAACCATCTGCATTTTTTTTGCTAGAAAATTTGAAAATATGAGTTGGTTTGGATATAAGTTGGTTTGGTCTCTTTTCCATTGTTTCTAACATCTTTTATGGTTGAGGAATGTTAAGTGAATATACTATCATTGTAATAACCATCACTTAATACTTAAGAGATTGAAGTATTTCATACAGCATTGTTCAACTTAAATACTTAATCCATATTTTATATTCTACGTGATTTTTTTCTATTTTATATTTTTATGCCTTCTTTTTAGCCGTGGAACAATACCAATGAGTGCCAACAAGTTCGGACGCCGGTTTATTAGTTTGTGGAAGGTAGCACCTTGTGACCGACGCAGTGCACCACCAATTCCTATCGTCATCGGTTCGCTATAGCGAAGCGTTTTGGAAAAAAAGTGCACCTAGAAAAAGTGGTACTCTTACCATACTCGGCCCCGCTCTTCTATATATGGAGGGGTTTTTGCATTTTATAGTGAGAGATTAAGTCGAATAAGGAGTGACAGACGAACATACATCATATAAGTCACTATAGGAGGGGATTTGACGAGAAAAGATATTGAAGAGGTATAGTGATTGATAGCCATTTGTGGATGGCACGGTATGTACACCATCGATGCTTTTTTTGTGCATATAATCAACATATGAAAATAATGTCGTCGCGGCATTTTTTGATGAGATTGCTTGAAGAAGCGAAACGGTCTGATGGTGTTGTATCCACCCGGGTGGTATGTCTTCATTGGTGCTACGATAAATGTGCCGTCGACGAATATGCCTCTAATAGACGACTACAATTCCAAGGCTTAAGTTTAGGGTCACATTCAAGCCTAGACTGAGTTTCAGCGTCGAGTTTACTCTCCCGGATTAGTTAACCTCATTCATTCTTAAAAGACGAAATTATTCGAGGCGCAAATATCGCATTGCTCATTTTATCATGTAGTAAGTGTACTCCGGCCGAAATCGTTTCCTAAACGAACTTGTCGATATATATTTTTTTAAAATATCAGTCAGATTATACTCACCATATGGCCTTATTGTAAGCTGTTCTAAACGACGACATTTCCGGATGGATCCACTGGACGTAATTGTTTTTCATTCCGTCGATTTGCGGCTACATATAGCACTTCATTTTGAATGCCATTGCTAGTGCTTATCTCGGCTTGTGAATCTAAACATTCCTGGCCGATAGAGGATGAAATATCCTGCGAAACACTTTTTAACGATGAGTTCAATCGATTGTGCTGTTTAACTAATATTCACTCAGGAACAACAATAGAAATCAAATAAGTTGTAAGCATGAAAAAAAAAGACTAGGATATATCGAACAAGAAGTAATAGTTATCAACGAGGAACTCCTTTTTAGCATTCAGATAAATTTTTACTTCTTTCTTCAACATGACCTCTATAAGTACCTTGAAGTTGAATGATCCTACTTCTAACAGGTGAATTCATCTTAATAAAGCAATTCAGTAATTTATAGATGATTGCAATATGCAGAGGAATTCCTTGTTTATTGGAGCATTATCCATTTCATACAGTACTCATAGATGGGAAAAACATGATGTTTAAAATTTTTGTTGTTCTTCATCCGTTTAATCTGTGCGTTGATGTGCTTGTTGGTTTGTTGCATAAATGAGTTGGCGAAATATGGTTGAATTTTTCGTTAAGTTCGATATAATACCTAATAATAGGAAGTTCACTGAGCAATCACCCATTCAATCGTTTGACCAGCAAAAATTTGCATATTCAATAGAAGGCCTAAATAATAACAGGTTGATTTACTTCTTTTACTTTGCTTTACATACTTGCATATTGCGTTATAAAATTTGCATATTCAAAACAATAAATATTAGCATTTACTAATATGTTTAGTCATCGGTCATTTTTGATTGCCTACCGCATGAGAGCAACTTATTGAACAAATAACACAATAGCGTGATTAGCAGATTTGTTTTGCATATTAAAATCTACCATCTATGATGCGTATTTTCGCAACTTCTTTACATGGAGGCTATGTCGATTCAAATGAAGCTTATTTATTCATTATGTCTTTCAATTGTGCTCTTAAATTATATTTCATTAAAAACTGTTACACTTAAGGCATCGAAGTGTTTATATATATATATATCACTTGATAATCACTTGATAGGCCGGATTATCGAACGTTGTGTTATATATATATATATATATATATATATATAAGTATTCGATGTTGGATTTACTCACTTCCTAATTTTGTGGAATTGTCTTACTAAGTGAGGGCTGTTTTACGATATGCAACAGTGTGATTTTTTCCTCGTCTCTTAGAACATAGCAATGATTTACTAGCGTTCTATATGATTCTAATGATAGCACCATCTATGAATACGTTCTTCATAAAAATTGAGTTATATAGTTTTCAAGTAATTATTATTATCTCAAACAAGTTTACTAGTTTTTTGACTTGCCAAAGGTGTTCCTAAGACTGTTTCTTCAATGGGATTACCTGCACTACTTATACTTACATTTCAACTGTACAAGTAATATACGAATAGGATTTTTTGAAGCGCACTTCTTACTCACAGTAAGTTATGTATGAGAGGAACGGATGAAAAATGCACATAGTTTTTTCTCATCAATGTAGGAGAAAATTTCAAAAAATTTTTTTTCCACTTTTCTTCCCAGGTTCAAAAGCAAATAGAGAACGTTGACTAAACCAGTGAGATAATTGGCGAGTAAAGAAATGAGTTATCATTGTAATTTGGTTCACTATTTGAGAGGAAAATAGTCTTTTCCTATTCATTACTAGTTAATTTTGC
Organism: Baylisascaris schroederi; assembly: GCA_006503575.1. Classification (NCBI taxonomy): domain Eukaryota; kingdom Metazoa; phylum Nematoda; class Chromadorea; order Rhabditida; family Ascarididae; genus Baylisascaris; species Baylisascaris schroederi. The sequence goes on along the minus strand of QEWY01000133.1, from coordinate 139,057 downwards.
AAAGATTTATTAAAAGTTTGGGCAATCTAAGCTGAAATAATTTCTGTTGAAGTTAATTTCCAAGTGAAAAACTTAAACAATGAATCGCTTTTTCACAATTACAATCAACACCTCCTTCATTTTCATAAGCAGCGTAATTCCCTTACTTTCTTTTTGTTTCCTTTATTCGAAAATGGATTCTTGCAAAAGATGTATATCTGCAATCGTTTCTCGATATTTATGTACATTAGATATAGATGGATTTCTTTTCCTACCTTACTTTTATTTTTATAAGAAATCAATAGCTCTTTCCGTCACCAAATTTCCGTTGCTAGAGCACTTAAGTGGTTCAAAAAATATCGAAAGGATTTCGTTTAGCTGCTGAATTTTGCCGGTCAAAATTTAAGAAGAGATAGATGCAAAATATGCAAACATAGCGTTGCTCTCATATTGATGCGCTTTCTTCACTGATATTAGGGGACGTGGAGGGGGGGGGGATGATGGTGGAATGATAGGATATAGAGAGATCAGATGGGGACATGGGGGTGGTAGGGGGTGGAATGAGATCGGAGAAGGAGGTGGAGGGAGGAGAGGGGGTTAAAAAGGGCGCAGCCCCATGGAAACTTGAAACGGTTCGCTTTTCAAGCATGGTTACATCATTAGTGAATGAGATAGACTCATAAAGTTGAAGTGCACCTTTCTTTGAGCCATTCAAATACTTTCAAAAAATTTTGCTCGTTCCTCTCATTTCCATCTATCTTATGATTGATGAATGGAATTCTATTTTCACATATTTAACTCATCATTCACGTTATTTTCTTTATCGTTTCTAAACGTTTCATCTGAATTCATTTAATGGATACAATCATGGAAATCATAGAAGAAATTTGCATAAAACCGATATCATTTATTCATTTGCAATTGCCATCAACATCACAACGCTTATTTCCGCTTGAAAAAGTGCTTTGCAAAAGTGCTTCATTGCAAAGATGCTTCATTGCAAAACTGCTTCATTGCAAAAATCCCGTAGCGAAGTTCACAATTCTCAACTTCGAAGTAAATCGATCGAATTTATCATTCACTAATAAATACTATTTAAATTTGGCGGCTCATGAGCTTATTGCGATGAAAAAAAGTTGCGTGCATGGACGTCTTGAAAATAGAACTTTAAGGAGGGGATATTCCCATTACATATTGAAGCTTAATAATTGACTAACTAAAGAGCACCTGTATGATTTAACTCATTTGCAGGTGATTTTATGTCAAGACATTTCAAATATCTTCAGCTTGGAGCTGAAATCTTCGTTAGGGATTCCGGCTATAATTTGATGCTTTTTTAATGAAGAAATGAAACTTGACGTCTGAATCGCTCGTATGAGTATTTCGTTTAGCAATTTAAAAAACACATAATTTACAATAAAAAGATCTGACAATCGAGAGGATTGGTTCGCTCGAATTTAGTTAAGAATAAATTGGCTTGAATATTTTAGTGTTTGTAATCTAGCGAAAGTTTTCCTATATTCTCGTACAATTGTTTAGCATAACTGTGACAAGAAAAAAACCACCTCTTGCTATGCTGTCGTTTTAATATGGCGATTTACTGTAATTCTCGCACACAAAAAGTGTTATACAATCTATTTCACTCGCAAAACAAACAAATTATTCGTAATGTTACTCCCCAACTTGAGTTGTATTACCGTTGAGCGGTTTAAAAAAACCTGTCACAGGTATTTTTAAATGATCTCATAGGAACCAAACCGGAAAAAGATCTGTCACAGGCATTTGTAAATGACCTCTTAAGAACCGGACCGGAAAAAAAGTGTCCAGATATTTGTAAATGACCTCATAAGAACCGAACATAGACACTCATCCATTGCCACAGTAGAATAGATTCCTGAAAACTTCCGTAACATTTTTTCACAACATGGCATTTTTCATTTCTAAACATTTCTTATCAACAGCACCTCTCACTAATCGTTCGCCAACATTCACCTTTTTATTCAACGATCTTCCTTCCTAATTCTCTCTAAACGCTTCACTATCTAAATGAGAGTTTTTTTCTGCTAATGTCTTGCACACTCTAAACTATCTCATAATCTTTTACAGAATCATTCGAGCGTCTCGTCATCGTTTTTGATATCTTTTTTTTTTCTTCTCACTCTTATGTCGCGCCATTTGGATTTGCAAAAGTTTTTTGTATGGTCGACTAGAAAGTTGTCTCTATTGCTCGTCTTGCATTACTTGCTTCTTTTTCTTTCCTTTTTTTTTCTTTGGTGATTTGATTCGCACGAAATTCTTCAGCATATGTGCATCGAAACTTGACGAGCAGCATCTCTTCCCTCTGCCAGCCAATATGATAGATGACGAAATATGAAACCGCAACGATGATCTCACAAAAGGTGATTATTTGTCATTTTAGAAGAACCATTTACATTGGGGGGTGGGGGAACGTGGGATGAGGCAAAGAAGAGAGAGGGGAGGAGGAAGGAGGTCTTGTTGCAACATTCAACATTACCACTCATTTTGCATTGACTACATTCAGTAGAACGGAGTATAATATAACATCAGATATAATAGCTCTACCGCGCCATCTCTTTATAAACTTCCTGTACATCATTCGAACAAAGTCCTAAAAATTTCTGGAGGAGGAAGTTCAACTCAGTGCTTCCTCCTCTATAAGCTCCAAGGTAGCACAATCAAAGAGGAGTAATTCAAATTTATAGGATATGTCGTTCCACACCTCCACATAGATGCCAGCAGCTAGATGAAAAATATTTTGATTAAAAACCGGCCAAGAAATGCGAAAACACTGATAAAGTACTTAAATATATGGAAGCTGAAAAGCGCAAATAATTGCCATAGCATACTCTTGAAATTTTGTCTATTTATAAAAAGACGCATCAGGGTGTATCCTTTGAACTGCGGTAGCTAATAATCACATCGAGAAATGGAATATCCTGGTCTTCCTATCTTGAGCAATCGCACATAGGCGATTAAAACTTGAGAGTATTCAGCAAGAAGTTAACTGTATTAACTGGAAAAAAGAAAAATAAATAGAAGGAATATTGGCAAAAGCTCTGCAGAAGATTATATCAAATATTTTTCGGTACAGAAACGAGAAATAAATTTATAATGAAAATGATACATATTTGTTATTTATAATTGAATACTATGAAATTACAGTTTTAAAAAATGTTGAAGCAATAACGGCGGTGGAAGTTGGATATATTGTAGTGTTCAACAATGTTCGTTCAACGTTGACTTAGAGCCATCAGTTCGACACAATTCGCCAAGTAGTATAATTCGAATTGGTAGAAGGGATATACCGATTCAAAAAATGGGAGAGGGGGGAAAAACGATAGGGATTCCAGAAATCCTCTCCTCACCAGTAGTTTGGGCCATGTAGGTTTATCAGATTTTTCACCCGTTTCCCCCTCCCCTCCCCCTTCAGCACATATCATATGTTAACCTTTTCAGTGCCAACAAATTTTTAGCCTTATTTGATGCATTAAATATGAATTTGACTGTTACCGTATTACTCACTGTTTGTATTGTTTGGTCTCTTTGAAAAATTGTAAAGGAAACCGAAAGTGAAAAAAAAAGAAGAAAAAAACGAAGCAGTACAATAACCTAGAAATAAATTATCATTTGACGTTCGCTAAGCAATAGAGACAAAGCAATCTACCGTATAGAAAAAATCACCTCAACCGGACAGGTAGTTAAACACACAAAAAGAACACAATAAAAAGGTGATGCAACACAACTCAACCATTTAACTTCTCATCGTTATGCCAATAGCTTTTCTGTATTGTTATATTGTAGGCTGATTTGATGATATTTTAGTGATGAAATAGGATTCGTGCTAAGAAATATTTAGGTGTGAATCGGTTCACCTGTTGAGAAATAAATAGGTGTAAATCGGTTCACCTGTTGAGAAACAAATAGATGTAAATCGGTTCACCTGTTGAGAAACAAGTAGATCTAAAATAATTCATCTGTTGAGCAACAAATAGGAATACAGAGTTCGCTGAAAGATTAATGAGAATGGGCAATGGTAACGTGTTGTGACCCTCTGTTACGTTAAATGGACAAGACAGTTCAAGGGTCTATTCGGTAAAGAGTGAAATGTCGACTGTGAGAAGCGATGTTGCTATTCAAAAAATTAGAGATTATCGGAGAGAAAGGGGGAAGATAATAGGGATTCTAGAAATTCTTGCCTCATCAATAACTTCCACCAATGCGACACAGCCATATATATGATATTTTCTTATTTGTTTATGCTGTTCAGTAGCTGATTTTTACCGAAAACACTGATTGACTTAGCTGCCTAGTCCACGATACCAGAAAAGCATGGTGCCATTTACTGTTTTAGGTAGATAGGCATGAGCGATTTTAAGTTTAAAGCAGAGTAGATCTTCTGAACATTTTGCTTTCCCTTTATTCCACTGTACCACCTCGTTCCTTCCAAACAGTTATATTGTGTCCTCTCGAGGTAACTCACAAAGGGATTGGTTTATTGGGATTGTCTTGCTGACGTATCCTTTTGAATCATGGTCATGTCAAAACGTTATGTAGCACCTAACTGTTAGGATTGTGATAGAGTACAGTTGCACTAAAACGAGATTTGTTTCACCTTTCTCGAATCGTTCCTCATGCGGGCGTTTGCCTAAAATCTCCTTAACATCCTTCTTAATCCTTATTCAATCCCCTAAATGGAAAATAACATCCTTCTTAACCCGTATTAAATCTCCTCAGTGGAACATTACTGCCGAGATGGTTTCCAAGATTGAAATCCCCTTAGAACTTTTCTACTTATATGCACAATACGAAACGCTCTTTCATATTCGTCTTTCATTTCTCTCCTATGTTTTCATTTTTCTACATTTTTTTTCCTTCATCTCTCCTCTCCCCTGTCTACTCCTCTCGCTTGTTTGATATTATAATCATCGGCGGGCGGAGAAATTTTTCGTGAGGGAAGATGCATCGAACTGCTAAAAAATAGCTGCTATCCAGGATTACCAGACTTCAGATTTGACAACAGCTATTGCGAGTTTGGTTCATGAAAATATCCCGATGACGAGCAAAATGTGACCGGGAAATTGTTTTGTAACAATCTGAATGAATTGCGGGTTGTTGCTTCAAGATATCATCTGTAAGGAAAGTAAAAAGTTCGAACATGGCTATAAGGAGCTTTTAGCTGAAACCAACTGACCACAGTATAGAAGTAGAGATGAAGCGCTAATTCAGATGCTTCAGATGATGAGATCTGTTTATGATTTTCAGATTCAATTTAAAAGATACCAGTATAAAGTCTTCATAAAGGTTTTCTTCAAATAAGCATATAGAATTGAAATTCTTTACACGAAAGCGAATGAAACAAACCAAATTTGAAAAAATAAAACAAAGAAAATTAGAAGAGAAAAATTGACCTTTACCACTAATTATTATTTTGTAATTCTTGGATTCCCAAGAGACGGTGTTTGAAACCTCTCCCCTCCTCTCCTCAACCCTCCCCCTCATATCTCACTTATCAACGACACGATTTATTCACAAGTATTCGTCACTGAACAATTCACATGTCGGTGATGTTTTGCATTGTCGGTATATAATACTTAATTACTATAAATTCTTAATTCAGCTCGAAGAAATACTTATAAACGATTATAGCAATGATCAAATGAGATAAAATGAGATGAATTATTAAAATGCCTACATTTTCATAAACAAATCGTTATATAAAGTCGGAGCCTCATAATATTCTCGCAAATGGAACCCGGATCATTAGATACAAGCTGCCTTATAAAATCAAATAATTTTTCGGCTTCAAATAAATCTTTTCGATAGTCGATTTCAAATTTTGGTAATTCTTAACTCAGAGCCGTTGAACGTATTGTTCAATGAGCAAATTTTACACATCACCTATTATTCGTTTAGCAAATATGAATATTATTTTCGTGGGAATGTTAGAGAAGCGTTCTTCTTTTCATGGAAATGTCAGGAAAAACCTTTTACAAATTTTCTGAGAAAAAAAAAGCAAAATCGAATTGAGTATAGCGATATTTCAGTGATTAGAAATCATATATATTAATGAGAGAATTGTTATCCACCTATAGGATCTTGAAAAGATATTGCGAGGTACGACGCCGACTGACTATTTTGAATTTCCTCAATAAATTGAATATTAGAGTGGATATGCGGTCAGCAAACCTGGGACTTGTGGTCGAGAATTAAAACTGTATTAGAAGTTAGTTTTACGGTAATGTTAGAGGGAGTACTGTTTAAAGTAATTTCAAGTGCTTTCGCTGAAAATTTTAAGCGGTTCATATGGCATTTAAGGTTGAGACAAACTTCTACACCCAATCTCGAAGTGCGTCGTCTGAGGTTCATGAAAACGTAGCGTATAGTTGAAAAATACCGTATAGTAGAAATATGCGTGTATTCAGAGTATACTATCATGCCAGAGCGTACCATACATTTAGGATATACCGTAAAATCGGAATTTATCATCTAGCTTTCCGCCGATGGGGAGGGAAGGTTAGATTTGCATACGGTTCTCCGCGACTTCAAGCTCAATTATCTGTTTCGCCAGCGATTCAAAAACTGAATCAATAACTCAAGGGAATTCCTTCTATGTTGAATTGATTGCTTTGCTTACTTTATAACGGGAATCTGAGGTAGACATAACTTTCATTCCCTTTCCCGGGCGTTGCCGATCTCCATCCCAGCATTATTCAGTCGATTGAGCGGTCCTCATAAAGCATGATGCGAATAGAGAGGATGACAAGGTGTAACGCGAAACTACATTCTTTTCTTTCTCTGTAGGATGCCTTATCACTAAAAAAAAAATTTAATTTTATGTGAGTAATTTTCTATTTCAAAAGTATCGCTTAGAGAAAAAAATGTTTGCAATGAATGATTTTTAATTTCCTTTAGATAAGGCAGGTTTAATTTAGCAAATAGAATTTCACCTCGCAATAAATCTACCCAGCATATCACCAATCATTGTATAGCAACGCCTTTTTTTCTTTACTTCAAATTCTTGCGCTGATCATGTTTCAGATCGCTTAGAAAGAAAAATTTTTGCATATAGAATGATTTTCATATTGTAATAATGAAGAAAAAGCTTTTTTTTAAAGATTACTTTTATGCACAATATTTTTGCCCAAGGCTATGATGTAAGATTGTTTGCTATGCAGCTCTAAATTCTCGTTATAGTCATATACGATCGCTTTCCCCGTAGTGATCCCATGGTAACTTCTAATGTCGTCTTTCCATAGCAATAATTTCCATCATATAGTGGCGGTAATGAGATATCATTTGACTTTAGCCATGTCCAATCAAAAATATATGCTGAGTGATTTGAGTTTTCCGGTATTCGTTAATGAGGGATGAAATATATCTCGAAGCAAACAATCGTGAAATTTGTGGCGCAAGTGTCCTGGAGCTAGTAACCAACACCAGTCGACTGTCCACATTACCACCTAACCATATGCAATGTAAAATTACTTCATCAAAATTGTCGACAATTTTCAACGGTGAAAAGTTGGTTCGAGTTAATTACAATTAGCATTATTTTTGCCGCTTATGTTATAGTAAATTCCAACAGATGAAATTTGTAGCATGCTAACTCAAAACCCATTTCAAGTATGAAAGCAATGAAATTCCCTCAAATACCTCGTTGAATTAATATTTTCTGCTAATTGTGGTCATCCTGAAATTTCTGGATTTGAAATTCGGAGCATTATTCAATTACAATAACTCTGAATTATTAGAAAAATTTGACTGTTATCTAAAAATTTTTCCTTTCATCAGCTCAAATCTTAAGAATTAAAACGAGATCGTTTAAGAAAACATGCGATATTTCGTATAGTAGAGAATTGTTGAGAGCATTATTGCTTAGCAAAATAGTCGCTTCAGCTGGTTGTCGTCTAGGCTACAGCTAAGGTTTTTTTTAATGCCAATCGATGTGGAATATTTTTATAGGATCTGCGTTGAGTTTTTTTATGTATATGTAACGATGGCATGCCTTTGGTTGAGACGTAACCACCATTATTATTCATCATATGATTGAACAGTATTTTTGCACGATTGCTGCTCATCGGTTTTTTTGTTCGCTTGCTATTGCCCGTATGGATGGATCACATTTTATGCTTCTCATCCGGATTTTGTTGTACAATTCTCGACTTTATTTGGGTGCTATTAGTTGATCGTTTTTTTCAACAAAATTTACCTATAAGAATTTCGGCTGACAAATATAGTCCGGCTTTCAAGATGTAGGATTTCGTCCATGATATATGTAGGTTGCATCTGAACTCAATATTCAGATCTTGAAGTTCGCTCCACTAGTAACTTTGATGTGTATGGGTTGATTCTGAACTCAGGGTTCGGATCCTCGAAATTTTCTCCCTACTAACTAACATCTGCATCTCTTGCCTCTGAATTGCAGCTTCAAGAGCGGATTCACCTAGACCCTTCGCTCATGACTGCCATGCATCATTACAAACAAAGGAACTTACATTCACTAATGCTGTTATTACTCTTTTCTGATGAATTGTTAATGTAGAACGACATAGTAATGAAATATTTCGCACTTCTTACCTTACAAGAGTGCATCACGTCTATCACTATTTCATTTATGGGCTCTTCAATCTAAGCTTCTGATTCATTAAAGTGCATCAAGTCTGCCATTACGTCGCTCATATGATAGTCAAACTCAAACTTAAGATCCATAACAGTTCATGATGTCTTTTGTTATCTCATTCTTGGGCTCTTCAACTTGAGCTTAAGATCAATGAAAGTCCATGATGTTTGTCATTGTCTCAGTCGTGAATTTTTTAGGAACCACAAGATGGCAAACTGTATATCACTGAACCACAAGATGGCACACTGTATATCAATATCTCTCCCATGGGACTCGTTATCTGATTTTAACATTTTAAGTCCCTTCTTAGGTCCCTAATAACGCATTTTCACTTGAAGTAATCAGTGAGATTTCTCAGATATTATAATAAATTCAAGTGCATATTATTTCCTGAACGTATTCCTTTTCAATTTCATTCAAAAGCAATTGATTTGTTAAGACGATATGAAATCAACGATCAAAAAACAAGCCATAATTAAACCTTTCCGATAAAATAATCTACATAATAGAAGCGGAAGTTCTGTTAGAGATTTGTTGTTACTGTATTTGATTGCTGCATTATAACAGCTAAATATTTCTATTTCCTCTACTCTTGGAATACTGAAATATAATCATATTATACAAGCGTTATTAAATTATTAGAGAAAAATCTATCATGAGATTATTCAATATCGAACCATAAAAATTATCACTCATTTTAAGTTCGATAGTGACTATTGGCTCCTTTTTTCTGTGATAAAAAATCTCAAATGTGAAAATGAAGATTTCTTTCGTTCTGATCTCTTCTTACTTACCAATTGTTCCTTCTATGTTTTTCTTTTACTTACCATGCTTTTTTTCCTACTATCATCTCCTTCATTATTCAACATTCTATAGAGGTGTATACTAAGTTCTTAGGTTTATTGATGTTGAAATTAGATTGTTGAAAGTAGCGTCTAATCTCTGATTACTTGAAAATTCCCTTTATTAACATGAACATTGCATCGATTTTCTTCTCAAGTATAATTCTTCGAGATTCATTATTGCACAAAATTTGTTTTACTAATATTTATTTATTTATTTATTCGTTTATTCACTTGTTTATTTATTTGTTTATTTATTTATTCATTTCAATGATACAGAACAGTAAGGCAATTGCTTACCTCTACTCTACATCATCCATTTCGTTAATCATTATTGATTATATAAGTTAAATAGCTGTCTCACGCGATGCATTACCGATCTCTATCCCATATTAGTTTTGAATATTGCACCTGCTTTATTCATTCTTGAAACTTAGTATGCGTAAAGTTACTAATTTCACTTCAGTAGCATCTTGCCTTGTCACTCCCGATTTTCTCAGGTTTTTTCTCTGGCTTATAACTCGAATGTCATGGTTAGTACTGTTTGAACAATTAATAGGTCTTTTACCGCATAATCGTTGTCACCGGGATGAACAGCCTAATTTTCGATAGTATCACGCTGTTAAATGCTAATGTGACTTATGCTTCAGAAAAGAGCCTAATTGCGCGCAAATGCTAGAGGATGGTGGAACAATGTCTTAATATCATGTGAAAGCGCCTTCGATATGTTGGCTGCTGTCCTAAGAAAAGGCCCAGGTTCCACCTTTGTATAATTATTATTAGTACCAAATTCAGGTCTGGATCAACCTTAGCAATTTGACGCAAGTTGCATTACATGCTGATTACTGTTTTCGAAAGAGTTAATTGTTTCCAAATGCTTCCCGATTTCAGCAAAATCTGACGCTATACAATCCATTACCGACCGTTTATTTGAAGCTTTTTTCTGGTAAAATACTTGCACATTATCAATGGACAAAACTATTTTCCCCAGCGTTTCGGCACTAGTAAGTTAAGCTAAGAACAAGAGAGAACAGCTGCGGTGACAAAAACTATCTCTGGTTGAGACGAGATTTTACCAGTCCTTTGTTGGAGCAAACACCATTTATCCATGAAATTACTAATCTACCACAAAGCAGATCATTCAAAAGTTGGAGCTGTTGCATTCGTTTTATGTATCCAACTTGAAGATATATCTGATCTTATCGTTACCATCCCCTCAACTGAGGGATTCAATTATTTCATCCGCGAGGACAGTGATGAAATATCATGCTTGAAAAATTTGCTAGAATATCAGTAGAGGGTTCTGTTACTGCGTAGATAGCTAAAAATAGACAGATCTTCCAAACATTTTTAGTATAATCGATCATGATGCTACTGGTCGATGGCTAGACGGATTTTATGGGGGGAGGGGGGGGGGGGGGTCGTCTTCGAACACTAAAACAGCTGTCACGTCCTTTCATTTCATCCTTACAGCATCTACTTTCGACTATGCGGTTGAAAAGTGAAGTAGTTTTTTGGTCGGAGAAAATTTGCTAAGTTTAATAATCTTTGCAGCTTATTTTATAAGGGCCCAACGTCTTGTATGTTTTCCATGTTTTAATAGCTTTATATAGCTTTATACAGTATATTGCAACTAGTTTCATAATAATTAAAACTACATCCCTCTTTTTTTTCAGTTAGAAGATATTGCTTTCCGATGATTTTGAAGGTGATAGAAAAACTAATTCAATTCGTTTACATTAATATCCTTTCTTATAATTCTTTGTTTCCTTCCCAACATCGAGTTCAATATTTGCCATATTCCATCCGGGTTTATCTTATGCTTGCTAAACCATAACTTGGCCTGCCCTTTCCGGTATTTTTTAAAGCAAACTAACGAATAAAACTGCATAGTTTTTTTTAGGTGTTCGTTGAGTTGGTTGTCTTGTGGTCTTTTATAAGTCAATCAAAAGAAATGATTTCTCTTCCTTATTCACCTTCGAATCTCGGAAGACAAACATTTATCATGTCGTCGCTTTATTATCATCATGCAAATTGAATCAAAAGCGTCGGCTAATGTTTTCCGTCGATTTCGTCTGCCTCATTCACATAGTTGATAACAAATCTATATAGAAATCAATCCAATTCGTGTATAAAATTTCAATGTTTCAATTTAAAAAAATTAAACACTTTCCCATAAAATTTAGCCCTCAATGCTGTGTTTTCATCTGTAAATCCAAGTTTAATATATTTCATTCATGCATAGCAGTATATTTTCGTGAAAGAATTGTCTAAATTTTCGATAATAGGTTCGTTTTCTAAATGTCTGAAGTGTTCTAAATTTTCTAAATCACCCATCTATTATTTAAATTTTCATCTTGAAAAAGATTTTCCAGAAAAAAAAATTCCCACTCAAATTAAATGATCTTCCAGAAAGTCCACCTCAATAAAAGCAATATATACAATTATATAACTATTAGTGAATTAGCATAATTGTTACTTGGATATGATGAAAGAATCTAGAACTAGTAGGCGAACGATCGGCTAACGGTGTTCACAAGAATGAGTTATGCTCCCAATAGAACAGGGAAAAGAAACACAAAACTCTCGCACGTCCGATCGCAATTATTTATAACGATAAAAAACGTTTGCAGAGTGTTTGATTCGATTATGCATCGGCGTCTGATAGGGGAAACGTTTTGCTACCTATATTATATCCTCGCTTTTTATTCTTCATCACTGGAATTATTCATTTTTTCTCATTGAGAGACAACTTTTTCAATATTTTTCTTAAGATTCTTTTTTCTTAGGAAAGAAATTCTTTGAAAAATCTCTCTGCGCGTATTAAATAGAATAAAATCAATTTGAAAAATTCTCTCTTGAGAAATTCATAAAAACTTCCTTTATATTATCAGAAAGGAAAATTTGCGATGATGAAATATTTCTGTTGAAAAATTTTATGTGTAATGAAAAAATTTTTCGAGGAATATTGTGCTGTATATATGGGAAGCTCTAAGTAACAAAAATGGTGGGGATGACGGGGAGGAGGAGGGCAGAACGATGAGAAAGTACAGGAAAGATCGAGCGAGCTATGTCCCACTTTGAGCATTTTTTGAAAAACAAATAAACAGTATTTTGATGGAAATTATTCATGCAATGGTTCGTCTTCACTTCAAATTTAAGCTCAGAAAACATTTTTACATTTCAAAATATGATCATGTTGAATAATTTGATCACGTCATTCTTATCCCTCTCACTCCCTTATCTGTGATTACAACTGTAAACTTGAGTTTTACCTCCTTCCCTCTCTCTCTCTCTTTCTCTCTCTCTCTCTCTCTCTTTCTTTCTCTTTCTCTCCGCCTTATCTATGACGTGAAAATTCAACGTAACTGTAAAATTTCGGTCGTTGAGTTCTTTGAACATGTGTAAACGATATAAGATGAATGCCTGATCTACTTCGATAAGTTTCTTTCGCTGTCTATACCAACTTTTGCTGCATGTATGGCGAGCAGGTTTCTGTAGGCAACAATTTGAAAGTTTCATTGAGTATAATCGAAAAAAATATATTCAATATGGAGCCATTCGATAAGAATACCTATCAACAAAGATATACTATTCAATCAAGAGAACATTTCAATGTTTTTTTTTTAATTGCTATATAGAAGAGGGATTATAGTTTATTACGAAATTGTAAATATTATCCACACTAGCAATTATAGGTGAGTAAAGATGTTTTTATGATGTCATGACTAGTAGAAACGACTGGTTTAAGTCGCACCAGTTTTTTTTTTTATTAAGACACCTCCTCCCAGCACCGCCACTCAATCGGTTTTTGTGCTATCATACTTTGCTTCATTCGGTTCGTTTATTACACCACACTATACTTTCGTTTTCATTGACCCCCCTATTCACCTATAGCGATTTCACACGTCTCTTCCATATTAGTAGACATAAGACTGTTATAGAGCAGATGTGTATGGGACAATCATAGAGTTTGCGTTAAATGTGCTCTGTTTTGATCGTAACCATGACTGAATTTAGTTTAGACCCGTTGTCATGTAAGACACCGATGAGATGGTTCATAGTTCTGTAGAAAGGGAACTTTGAAGGAAAATAAGGACGACAAGATATGCAATACGTTTATCCATTGCTCGGGATCTTTTCTGGCTGATAGATTGCACTGTATTGTGGATTTTTAGGGACTCATTAAACTACATAGTGCAATGAGAACGATTTCTTCAAATTTATATAAGTACCAATAATGACGTAATATTTTGCAAAAATGGCATACAATTGCAAAAAGGTGATAGCATAGCAAGCAGACGGAGAATAAAGCTTCCGTCGGTGGGTGGTGGTGGTTCAATTTGCTAGTGCACGTGAGTGCAAGCCATATGTCTCTCACTTTGAGTGAAAGAAAGCGTTTTTCACTTCGCTATTTTGTGGCAGTTATCTGATTTTATGATGGATTAGGTGTGCAAGCCTCTATCGTCGTGCACAATGTCAGCTTTTCCTTTGGTTGTGAAAATCAACCATAGAGACGCCTAATGCTGTTGGCTAATTTTTCCCTAGACGCATCGCTATAGAAAATTAGAAACTACTACTTACCTGTTGTGGATTCAAATTCCCTTTCAACAACAATGAAATTTTTCTTAGGAGGAGAAGGGGAAAGATAGAAGGGGTTACTAATAGTACCATTCATATTTGTTCATATACATATGCGCTGCTATTGTTGTTTAGTGCTAATCAAATTGCTTGATTAGCTGTGCACAAAAAGCACGATGATTCAATTCAAATCGGATCATTCACATTCATGACACTGATCGTATATGTTTATATTAGCAAAGCAGCACAATGCTATAGTAGTAAATGAGTGAGGGATAAAGATTAGAACGAATACAACTCATATAGAACAAATGACCTCTGGAAATAGTTAAAATAAAACATCCAATATCTATGGAGATTATGGATGAATAATCGGCAAAGTTCTCGAACTTCCCGATTGGTGCGTAAATTTAGCGAAGTTAAACTAAATATATTTAATTCATTCTGTATATATATATATATATATATATATATATATGAAGGCTAAGGCATATGTGTATGCCGTTGAGAGCATTTCCGTGGTTTGCCTTAAAGGCAAAGGAAGCATACTTTCTGGGAGATATGTTACGCATAAACGCCTTTACACAGCTTAAGCATAAGATTTTCTGCGCTTCTACTTATATCATCTAAACAACAGTGATACAACCTATCATTTACACTTACTTGGACTCAAGAGGCTTGAAAAATTATATGTATTGGATAAGACGGTGTTGATTCTCATAGATTAATGTCAACTTAATTTACCTACAGCAAGCAACATTCAATGAAGGTGGTGTCGCACTTGAGGTCGAGATCGGATTTGATCCGCATCCCCCGAAGAGAAAGCTGTTTTGTTCTAGCATGGATTTTTTTTTTAGCTGCTTATTAACATTGGTGATTCGCCGCTGTGCACATAGCCGAACTAAATTTGACGTTGATGCTCTATGATATTTTCGTCGTTGTGTTTAGTATGTAATGAAACATTTTTGCAGGTGTATATAGGGTGACGCCAAAGGGCACTTCCATTCCCGAACGCTATCAAATAGTGTTCCGGGCTGATTTACTCCGATTCGCTAGCATCGAATGCACCCTCTGTGCCAAGCACACACAAACGCACCAGCGCACTCAACCATCAGGGTTCCCCAGATCTCATCCTATTCGAAGAGGCCCTCTTTGATGTAGTCTCTAGACTACTAAGTTGAATATTTTCTACTTTCTTTGGTTTTTCTTCGACACTTGTCGTTTATTCCCATACGGCTTGTGTGTTGCCGTTGAACGGCTAACGTCGTCTTTCATTGGGAAACAATTCCCAACTGTTGTTATCTTTGTTTTATTGAATATTGCAAACGTGGAAGTCCTGAATCTGCTAGTCAAGGTTCAGGGTTCACTTCCTAATCAATCAGCCAAAATTTCGGAACTGCCTAGCACACCGAGTCCGTCCTCCTCACTTGTCGTACCGCCAAGGCATCAGCCAAGGTTTATATTTCATTTCTTTTGTATTATTTTGCAGTAGTAAAGTTTGTGTAACAACAGTGGACTTGACCATTATCTAATGACTTTTAGCAGAGATCTTCGATTAATGAAGAATAAAACCGTCAGTTTAGAAAGAAAAGAAATCGGCGAACAAAAGAAGTGAAGATACAGAAAAAATTCATAGATATTTATATATCACGTCCCATATAGATATGAAATCAATATTTTGTAAATGACTCGCTGAATTCTTATTTCTGAGTATGAAGAATAATTTCAGCTTATCCACATCCATAATAGGTTGAGGATATTGTTTTAAATGTCATAATCGATGAATGCCTTCATGTTAAAACAGCGGGATTATTTACAGCTGAAATTAATTAAATTCGTTTAAAATTTATCACATTTTACTTAATAGGATGGAATATATTTTAGGTAATTGAATAGCAATATTTTTTTTGATTTCGAATTTTACAACAAAGGAGTTAAATGCATTTCGATTTTAATTTTCAATTCGTCATAAATGAGGTGAATGCTCCCAATTTCGTAGAACGGAAGTCATTCACTCGCTATAGTTGAAAATGTTCACTTTTTTTGACAGCGAAAAGTTTCAACAATAGGATAAGACCTCATTGATGGTCTTTAACTATGTAAGTAAGGACTTTTATCTACTAATGTGTCTTTTTATCTGCGCATTAATCGCTTATATGTAGTGGAATTTATGTGTTAATGTTTAATAGAAGTTTTTTAGGCCAACTGGGCGGCAACCAACAACATTTTCGGAGTGGCAATTACTTGCAGTTCTTCATCGAGCTAATCTTCTCCAATATTATGATGATTTTATTGCCCAAGGTAAGTATTATATCTTTACGTATTATTATTGTTAATTAATTTATATACGACTGTATTTTGCATTTTCATAAAATATCCTTCACGAGTTATTTATTTATCTTAGAATAATCCATCGTTAGCTCTATTGCCTTTTATATCGTACTACAACGATCATATCTATTTACGAGCTTTAAATGTACGTCATGTAAATGTGATAGTTTGCGCAGCTGTTGTATAGTCGGAATTGGGAAACTTCCTATGTACTCATAAACATATCAACAAATGAATATATATGAACAATCACTTCTGAACCCCTTTCCCCTCGAACTTGAATGCAGATGGGGGGAAATTTTATGGGGAATGCCACCAATAGCTGTTGCATTGTATGGCGAAATGTCGAAATTCGAGATGATGGAGTTTTTGCCCATGAAAGATTGCAGAGAGAAAGCTGCAAGTCTGACTATTATTGGGATATCGTATTTATTTTTCTGTGTTGCTCTTTTTTTTTTGAAATATTTAAATGGAGCATTATAAATATATAGATTAACATATACAGGTGGTGATGATATTAATCAGTTTATGACATGCGATGAGCACGAATTCCTTGAAATAATGTCAGTGGTTGGTATGGCATCGAAACCATTACATGTCAGGCGATTTCAAAGGACACTTACTGTATGTTTGATAATTTAAATTGTTTTCCCTTTTTTTATTGAAGTTTTCAAAGAGAATATTACTTTCACTCATTCGATTATGCTAATTTTATTTATAACGTAATTTACTAATTCTGCTTTCATCAATTCGTTTGTGCTAATTCTGTGTCCATCGACTCGAATATGCAAATATTTTGATCGATTAGATCTCTTCACAGTTAGTCGACCAGAATATTTCACACAATATTGTTGCAGTAGGATGCTCATTAATGTTGATTTGATGAAATCGATATGAGCAATGAAACTTTTGGGTTTTAGAGCGTATCGAAAGTCCGATTCGATAGTGATTAATTCGAATGGCCACGTTCGCGTTTAGTACGAAAATTGTCATTTTGGCTACCAATTCGTCCGTTCTTCAGCGCCTGTGAATTTATGTGTATTTAGAGAGGGTGGACCGAGTGTATCGTTTGACACTTTGATCGCCTTTTCGTGAAATATCTGAGCGATTCGTGTGTTTAAAATAGCGATTCGATCATCCACTATTTAGGAGACGGAGAATCAAGAAGGATGAAACGATGATAAGCGGAATCTCCTAAGTTGTCCCTTAAAGTTGAGTTGATTCTCCGATGGATACGGATCAAGGAAAATAAAGGAATACGGGTCTCTGATTGAGATTCTATGATCTTGCTGATCTCTTTTCGATACCGAACATAAAAATATTAGGAATAATTTTGGTTCATTGTTCATATCCGTAATGAGAAGCAAAAATTTTAAGGAATTCAGTAAGGATCCTGATGCCTTCAATATGCTTGCCATACAACAAATCGGTGTACCACCAATGGCAGGTTATGTTGCACCACCATCTTCTTCAGCTACTCCACCAAATCCTGCCGCAGCGTTGCAATTTCTACTATCGTCACAAGGACTCGCTGCAGCAAGTCTCGCAGTGGCTGCAGCATTACCTAGCACAAGTCCTTCCATCACTGTATGTTTGCTTTTTCTGTTCGAGCCAATGTGAATTTCTTGTTTCATTTTTTTATGGAAAAATATTTCATCGTTTTTAGCTCATTGGTTTTACGACGTTCACAAATTTCTTTAATAGACGGAAAGGTGAAGGTTATAAATAAATGGGAAAATTTGATATCAAAACTACGGTATCCTGACTAATTTCGATGACGATGAGATTACCATAAGTGGCACATTAAATTAAGTATTCATTTTAAGATGGTTTCTCAAAAAAAAAAATGAATTGAGGAGAATATTGGTGCTGAATTTGATACCTCAATAAGTTGCACCTACTTGTCTGATGCTAGAATAGATCCTCAAATAACATCTACAGGAACGAATGGAATGGTATGATAGAGCGTTGATAGTGCTGAGTTGGGTGCTTTTACAAGTAGGAAAGTATTTAACACAATACTTGATGGGCATTTGATTGGTTTCTATATCTAGTTTTGATCTGTTCTCTATATCGATTGATTGGTTTTTTTAAACTACAAATTGGCTGACAATTATTTGAATAAATTGATTAGTTTTTCTTCACCAACGGTTGGTGTTGTTTCTCAATTTCCTCTAACTTACTTGTTTCTTAGCGCCTAGTGGTTCCTATGTGACCGTTTGTAGTCGTTATGTTCTATCCTGTGCTGTTCATTGATTGTTTTATTTCCTCTCATATGCTATCTATCCTATAGCCTATATAAAATTGTTTAAAAATTCCAGTCATCTACGTTTGTTTTATTCTCATCTTTGTCAACTTTGACATCAAATCGATTGCCATCACCGTTTCTGGCTTGCCAGTTTGACAGTGCTAAGTTTCTTTGTTGCCTTTTCAATAGACGGAGCCAAGTAATACTGTTTTAGACGAAGCTACAAAAGCGGCAATACTGTTTTGCAAGGCTTTCTTAATACATAAAGAGCTCAAATGGACTTCTTTCAAAAAGTCGTCAGTTGTTTATCGATGATTGTGATGGTAGAGGAAAGGAGTGTAAGAAATTACTTTTTGCATAATGAATTCGAGATCCGATATGTAAAGGTAAAGATAAAGATAAGCCTCAGTTTGTTGAGGCAGCGAAGTGAGAGTGCTTTATGTCTTTATTAAAATGGCATATTTGTGCATCGTTAATATTCCTGGTATAAATATATGGTCAGCGTTTTATTTTATAGCCAATTTTTCTGGCTTGACTTAGACTTATGTGGTAACTGTCATTTTTGATGACCAATAAAAGTGCCGTCCGCATATGGGTGCGAACTCGCGACTCACCGTTTGTCCCGCCACAGCTATACCGATGAGCCATCATTAACTCACATTTCCCTTCCCCATTATTTTTTTGCATAGATCCTATCATTTCTAGTGCACATCATAATGCAGCACACTTGATGAGTGCATAACGCCAACAATCAAAGTAGAACTAGCATTAGCAGAACAGAATGCTTTAACAAATACATGATTAACACTCTTTGTTACGACAAACTTTTTTTTTTTTAGTTTGCCTCATACCCGGATGGTAGCGATCGCCTTTGATGATCAATGATGTTGCATTATTTGCTTACTGGAATTGACAGAACTTACGCAAAAAATTTGCACGGCTCAATTAAAATTCCTATTGTCTGCATACGAGTTCCCACCTATCTAGGAACATTGTATTCCTGTTGTAGTTATTTTGTCAGTGTTGTTATTTCTGTCCCCATCCTCTCTCTCCCCCCTCCTTCCCTTCTCTCGTATTCCCTGCCGCCTTCTTTCGATGCTTCACCGCTTCATTACATTTCAGTTGAATGATATGTCCAAGCTGACTAAAGCAATATGCCTTCAGAGTAATAGTGGCCTAAAATGGTCATGCGAAGAAAAATATTTAAAATGTTATGCAGCTGTTATACCGCTTTGTTGTCCAATGTGAACAGCTACAATGTTTTATTCAGCAGTTCATTGAACATCAACGTAACTGCTGTCTAATTATAGAGATGCGTTAACTTACAAAATATTTGGAAGTTCAACTTTCTAATAACATTATGCAAATTTATAAAGTTGTTATTAGACGATTTCTGCTAACGAGATATAAATAAAAAAGAAATTGAATGCATTTTTTTTAGCATGATCGTGGCTCACCACGTGGTACATCTCAAGGACTTGCGCAAAGTCAATCGACAAGTCGTTCTTCCAATTGTAAGTGTTATCTATAAATATTCTATCATATGTGATGCATGAAGTACGGACACGACATATGGCCTAAGTATCCGTCCTATATAAAATACTTTTATTTAATTACTCTCCTTAGAGGTTAATAATCTCTTTCTTTTTGAGGAGAGAAGTTTATTCAGGCAGTAACAAATTATATGTAAATTAATTCATCAAATAAAACAACTTAATTACTAAAAATACAAAAATATATATAAAATTATTCTATTTGTAGCAATGACAAAAGTGTATAGAGAATAAGAAACAAAGCATCAGTTGCATTTTCAATGTTGATGAATTTTGTCTTTGACGTTTTTTCGTTCTTACAACGTTTTTTTAAAATTCTTCAATAGATTCGACAAAAGAAAGACATTGTTATATGTGCTCTCATTTGTCATATTTCTTTGAGAGGAACTTGTTCTTGATTGTTCTACATTGTAATGGAAATATATTGAAGCGCTAGTCAATTTAATTTAATTATAAATCAAATGAAGTCGATGAGATAATTGCGTTGTTAAATTTACCATCGTTTAGCAGTAATAAAATAGAAAGGTTTTAGGAATATCTACTATTGCGTTGTATTTGGTAATATATGATACATAATTCATGTCTATCTTAGAAATTAGTTGTGATATGCGTTGTTTTTCTTGTTTACGTGCTTATATATATATATATATATATATATATATATATATATATATATATATACATATATATATATATATACTGACAACCACATAACCCCTTTTTCATGTTTGACATGATCTCCTTAGTGATGTTGGCGAAAACATGACATGACCTCTGCAATGAGGTTACGTTAAAGATGCTATGACCTCTTTAATGGCTTCTTTCTTATTTGAGGCGAAGCTCATACTGAGGTGTTTCTTTAGCAGTTTTTGTCTGTTTTATGACGTCTTGTTTCTATTGTATCGAAGAAATATAACTTATGATCATTCAACTATTGAGGTATATCCTAAAATGTGGATGAAAAGACCATCCGAAAGGTTATATAGCGCCATAATATTAGGACGTTGTTCCGAAAGATTAGGCGAGGATGAAGTCAATGGATTTCCTCAACTCTGGACACCACTGATTGTTATGCCGGAGGTGTCGAGAAATAGCTACGATCTTCTTTCAGCAACGGAATCTATGCACGATTTTGCGCCAATCGCTTCAACATCAACTTCAGTAGGTGCAACGGCGAACGTACTACCGGGAGATTTGCTAACGAGTCTGGTTACTGCGACACATTCGGGCACTGTCACTGCAGCACCATTCCATCCTTCAGAAGTGACAAATTGCCTACCAACAACGACAATCGCATCATTGCTTGCATCTTCGAATCACACCAGCCAGGCCACATTTGGACTTCCATTGGCAACAAGTCCATCCTCTACCGCACTAGATACTTCCGCCGATTTTGAACAACTAGGTTCCTCTTTATGCCTGTTGTGTATAAAATGAAGGAGGTATAACACATTAGACACTTCCGATTTTTTGATATCGTCTTGTTCAGACGTGTGGGTGTTTATTATAGCTCTTTTTCTGAGAACTTTAAATACAGTGATGTATCGAGGAAGTGAACAAAGATATTTCTCCCTCAAATTTCCTCAAAATATTGATTGATTTTTGATTCATTTCGTTGAATTTTTCTTAGAATTGTATAAAATGTGCGCACTTTCCTCATTAGTAATCTTTTCCTTCAATAGGACAGTTCAAAATATTGTTCTTGCTGGAATGTCCCCTTTTCGCTTTCTTCTACCACCCAAAATTATAAAGCCATTATAGTTACTAAGCTCATGCTATTCACTTTGAAGATTCTTTAATATAAAGTGACGACTTATAATGTGACCATTAGATAAGCTATTTCCAAAAGACCGAGAAAATACTAAAATAAAAATTATAAAAAAAGCAGGAATTATAAATCCGAAGTGCCCATAGAATGTTGCAATATGATCGATTTTTGATTTCTTGGAATTTCTATCTGCAAGTATTATCTAAAATTTCTTCTGCAAATGTATCTGAGCGCTCTATAGAATGTATTTGAAAGCTTAGTTGATGTGCTAAGTTCCATGCAAAGACTCATCTGTTTCCATGCAGTGCTGACTACTCCACAAATGGAATAATAAAGAGCGTCTTTTTAGTGCTTCCGAAATGGAATATTGACATGACATTTGGAATGATATTCAGTGCTAAAATGATTGCGGTATGCCTACCGAGTTAAAGATTATGCAGGTTGGGGGAAGGGGTGATACCTTACTCAGTCGTTTCTTCTCAACGGAGCACAATGAAAGGATGGAAAACTTTCCTAATTTAGTGATTTCCTGGGAAATTTTTGTTTTTGCAAAATGAAAATGCAGAAATTGTTCTCTTTTATCTTTGTTTACAATATTTTTCCATTAAAAATTTTCAATAATTTCAAGGAATAATGTACTTCAGTTTCTTATCGAAGCCAATAATATTTCGTCCGATGATCAAAGTTTTGTAAATAGAAATTCTTAAAACTTGGAAAACTCATAGTTTCTAGGACCGGCAACTGCAGCAAGCGAGACACCTATATTAACGGAAGCACAAATCGGAAGGTTAGCGCAATGCTCACTAAGGCTGATCGATCAAATGCCACAATTGGAACCGAAACTGATTCAAAATAAGAAAAAAATCAGTCGGTGGGTTATTCTCAGCATTTAATTTCCTCTTCATCAGTTGTAATTCCGTCGGAAAGTAACTGTTAGGCTTTTTTTTTTATTTTTCATTTTTATTTTTGTTCATGATAGATATATAATATACTCATAGATTTGTTGTGCTTTTAAATTCTATAAATTTTTCAATGCATTTTTTTAAAAATTATTGCGCATCTCTGCTCGCTTCAAGCTCATGTTCTATGCATCTCTTTCCGATAAAATTGTTCATATCGCTATTTCGTTTTGTTTTTGTGGATTTAATGACAGTTGTAAAAAGTGGAATTAAAAGCTGCCATATTAATATTTGAAAATATTACATTCAAAGATTATTTCCTCCACCTTTTCTCATCTAGTAAGATGATAGTGATGCAATACTTTTTGTTTACCACTATCACTATTTATTGAGAAAGAAGATCTTCATTAGGAAGTCTGCGAGGTCGTGGATCATTCGATGTTATTTCCGTATCAAACAAATCGCTTCTTGACGCAGCACTGCAATAAATTATTCCTGTTTTATGTTTTCGGACGCTCCAATCCTGACATCGAACTATGTTTTGATATGATCTCAATCCCCTTCCTTCCCGCCGTCGAAAAACTCTCCGACCATCAAACAGGTTCATAATATTTAACGCTGAACTTTTATATAATTTTAGTGAGTTGTTGGACGTAATGCAGTTACCACGAGGTTCACCTCAACGTCTTCAAGAATATCGTAAATATTCAGCCATCTACGGTCGTTTCGATGCAAAACGTAAGCCAGACAAGCCACTCACTCTACATGAGGTGTCCGTCAATGAGGCTGCCGCTCAATTGTGCCTAAGGCAACCGGCACTCCTCACTAGACGTGATGAACTCTTCCCACTTGCTAGACAGGTACGCTACATTTCATTCTCATTTTTATGACAGAACGAAAGTGCGTATTGCTTTTCTAACATCTTTGTTGGATTCTTCATTTGCGAATGAATTGAATCGAGCGGTTTCTTTTATTTTTATAAATGTGGAATGAAATATTTATGGTAATTGATAACGCAACCAACTAATATCTTCCATGCGACCACCTTTTATTCAGTTTTTCGAAGCGAGTGGCATATACTACAGTGAAAAAAGTCGTGAAAGAAGTAGCAACCATATTGATTTCGCAGCGAGGTCGGGTTTGCAATTGATCAGATGTTAAGAAGAGCAAAGAATTTTCGAGTTTACAGATTATTACAGTTCTTTTCCACTTCTACGAGGAGTTTAATATAGAATCACAAAAGTCCACGATTTTTAATTATGAAACTTCCCAGAGATCTGAATATTTCTGAGCCCGATCCCCTAATGAGATGAAAACAGCCCTCATAATTTGCTCTACCCATGGTTACAGAACGCTGCAATATATGCTATTCGCCGTAAAAAAAAAAATATTACAGTTGGGAAGAGCTAATATTAGGGAGTGATTTTTCATATGTCATATACAACTTGTATTTCCTTGCTTTTCGTCTTTGAAAAAAATCGCTCTTATATTTGATGCGATTCAATTCCATCACTTCTCTATTGTATAGTTCATCTTTTATACGACGTATATAACTCATTAGTGATTTTTTTTTCTCAATATGGAGATAGTATTCAGAACGGAATTATTAAAAAAATTAGTATCGAAATAAACAGTGTGATAATGCATAGAAAGTCGCTGGTCTAAGTTCGCTTCATTTCGAATTTCCTCTATTCAATCTCTTTACATTTAGAAAGTCATTTATCATTTACATTTAGAAAGTCATTTATCAAAGTTTCCTCCATTTTAGAAAGTCGTTCATTCAAGTTCCACTCATTTGGGATGTCGTTTATTTAAAGTTTATTTTTCATCTAGAACGTCTTTCATTTAATTTCCTTTATTTGGAATATCGTTTTTTTTTGTTGTTTCCATTTAGAAAGTCGTTTATTTGAGTTCCGTTCATTTAGAACGTAATTAATTTCGTTTATTTAAATTCTCTTTATTTAAAAAGTTATTTATTTAAGTTCCTTTATTCAAATATCGTTTATTTAAGTTCTTTCCATTTAGAACCTCGCCTTATTTAAGCTCTCTTCATTTCACCAGAGTTCTGCAAAACGACGCAGTCATTACCTGCAGTGTTCCATATGTAATTTTCTTGCATAATAACTCCAAATTATTCCACTAATTTGAAGGATATCCTCATCATCCGCATCCATACACATGTTTCCACTAAAAGTGCTGACCGTTGAAGGCTCCTCAAATTGAGCAGTATTTCGACTTATATGTGAAGGGAGGTGTCAATGCAAGATAATCACTGAATCCTGCATTCAGATAGATATCAGCGCTAAAGTTGTAGGTGGTGAAAGATGCGGGTTACAACTATGTGAAAGGTATGAAGAAAAGTGATGCAGAGATCAGGAAACGTCTTGCAGTACCACCAGATTGTTATACAAGTGAACCGTCACAGTCACCACAAAGTTCAGTCTCTGCTGGGTAAGTATGCACCTTGGAACGCTACAACAATGTTGACAGCCGTTCATCCCACTGACGTCTGAATAGTATCATATTTTAAAGCTTAACAAAGGAATTTGCATGTTTCATATTGAACACGCAAGTGACATTCACCGAAGTCATTAAATATGAACAAGCCTATCGGTAGGAAAGTTGGAAAATTTGGGACCTACCTTACTTACGTGTAGCCTAAGTGGAGCTTTCCTTGAAGTCGTTAGAATTTCATTGCCAACATCTCAGCATTGTTTTCATCTTCTATTAGAAATGCGTATAAAATGAGTCTTTTGAAGTTAAGCTTTTATTTGCAGTCAATAATAATATTCAATTTATAGGAGCCCTCCACCAGAAGAATATGTCGCCGATTCAGGTAATGAGTTGATTTCGGTAGCAAACGCACCACCAACGGCAACAATAACAACAACAAACGTTGAAATGGTAATGAGTCGTAAAAGATGCCGACCAGAATCACCGCTCGATAGTAAATCCGATACGGTACAAATGTCGAGTAATACCACCGATGTGATTACACATGAGAAGTGGCCTCGCACTCAACGTCAATCCGATAATACAACTGATGGCGATCCTTGAAAGTTTATCAAATATTTACAAAAGAGTTTTAAAGATGGCATCTCTTGTAGGTTTATGGCACCGGAATCCTTCATAAAAAACGGCATTAACCGTTTTCATTGGCAAGTGTTGTTCAAAAGTTTTATATCGGAGTATTCGTTTCTCCATTCATTTTCGACTATTAAAGAACTTCGGCGACAATTTACGATATGAAACAGCGGTTCGACAAGGAGCTGCGAGACTGGGAAGTAGTTGGGATAGGGGGATTAGTTTGTAGTAGTTGTATTATGGGGAAGCTGGCATACAACAGGCTCGAAAATAAGACAGTTGACGAAGATTCGTTAAAGGATTTCATCTTTGGGTCCCTTCATGGGCAATTTGCCCATGGCGCAACTACCATTGAATTTTGTTTCTTTTCATACATCCGGCAATACAGGTAATGGGAATGCGTTTGAAAATTCCAGTATCCACAGTGGTAAAGCTTAAAATGTGCGTTCTTTTGCGTGGGATTCGTTGGAATGATAGGAACTCATTGTTTATGTGGTGAATAAATGAGTAATCATAGGTATGCTCATCTAACAGATTTAGATTGCATTTTGGAAGAGGGACGTCAGTGCTACAGCTTGCGAAAAAATCACAAGTAAATTGCAAGTGATATGGTGGACCTGTTACCACTAAAAAAACAAATTTTGATTTCATGACCAGAATGAGATAGGAATAAGATGATAGAGGTGATTAGAGGTGGAGTCTGTAAAAAAATGTGGTGTAGATTGCGAGTTCACTTCATTTATGGCTAAACTATTCTATCTGTGATCATAAATGAATGGACTAACTTTGGTTATGGTCAATGAAATGGACCATATTTGACGAGTCTCAAAGGGATTGCCTATTTAATAAAGAATTAAACCGACAGATTGGTTGTGTGATCGGTGTAAGTTGTGGTGTGCATGACCAAACATTTTGTTTTTGTTAATTTTTTTCGTTAATTTTCCCTTCCAAACACATAAATGCACTATATGTGAATGAACCATGTGATATGTATACTGTGCTGTGTTAAAAATACCAAAAAAAAGCCAAATACCCGTCGTTCACCCTCTAATTGTTTTTCACTGTTTTCGTTTACGCATCTTCTCTCTACATTGAACACATCGAAGACAGCACAATACTGATAGAGACATTTACCATTGTTCGCGCAAATTTTGTCCTTTTTGACATTCGAATCTGCAGTATCATTCCGAAAAGTTGCCGCTGCAGATCCGTATGCTGGTCTGCCTTATTCAACTGGCCGATTCTGGATAGTGCAACACTACACCGGTGAGATAGGGGATAACAATATCACAAACAATAGCTGACAAATGGCAATTTGTGATCGCCACTAACGCACGGTTACCAAAATGTTTGAATCCCAAGTGAAGCTCCAACACACGCACGACAGCCTACCACTAAAGCAGACAGCTGCGTTGCTTTATCATGTGGGTAATTCATAAGTGAACAGAAGAGCGAACAGGTCTGATAACGCACAAGCACAGAAGCAGAGAAAGAACACGTATCATTACGCAGTATCGAAATGAGTCAACGTGTGAGCATTTCCTTCGATAGTGGCGTACCACTACAATAGATTCGTTAGAAGTAGAGCTTAATTTCCAGACATTAAACGACAACAGCTGATTAGTGTTTCAGAAGGTTTTTATTAAGGAATGGGATATCTAAAACTTAGAAACAGCAGTCAAAACGTCCATAATTCTACTTTAACAATTCGATTTCGTGGTCTGAGTGGAAGCTTTTTTTAGTTTCAAGATCATTGATAGAAGAGGATCGGTATAATTGTGGAAATAAACAATTTAGACAGAAGGAGAACTCATAAGCTCAAAATCCCGATAACCATGGAACCTAGGAAATTTCATATTCTTTAGTAAAAAGCTCTAATTTCTTTTCTAACGTCGACTATATCGATGGGATTTGAGAAGCTTTTAACTCTATGGGTTAGATAAAAAAGCCTTGCTGTTTAGATACTTTCGACCTAAAACGGTTATTGTACGAATAAGGTGTGTAAAAAGTGGAATAAATTTTTGGCAAATGGGTGGTTTTTTGGGTTTGTGGAAAGTAAATGTATATTGTTGTGTTGAACGATAGTCGTATATTCGCGAATATGGGGACTTCTCAAGTGCCTAATACTAATCTGTTTTTGAATTTGGAATACATATGAATTTTCTGTGTTGAAAATTTTGTGCTCACATCTGGTGAACTAACTGAATAACTAACTCACTGATGAGGTGACATGATGCAAAAAAATCCAATCCTCATTATGAGATGCTCATTATGAGGCTGTTTTTACGAAAGAAACCTTACAAACATCTTTCGCGAGTTTTGTGCAAACATCGAGGCAAGCGATTTGTGCAAAAAGAAAGAAAGAGGAGGGCGGATGTGAGGAAAATTTGGGGATTTCTTTTTCTTTGGTCTAATCGCACTTTTACTTAAAAATTTCCTTGGAAAATTTCTAACTTCATCTTTGTTTATTCACAAGAAAAGTGGGAAGCAGTTTCATGGCACTGAACACAAGATTTGAGGTGATGTGAGACAAGAACGTATTGGTAAAGAAGAACAATATCTGATTTTTTCGATTTGGATGAAAGAAGCCGAATATATCCAGATCCATCACTTTATGTAAGCAAAAGACGAGAAGCGCAATCAGAAGCTTGCTTTAAGATTTTACACCACTAACTCAAAAAGTGGTTAGCGAAGGCAAGTGAAATCATGCATAACATACCTTTCTCGAATACGGCGCTTTTGAGGTTGTAGAGACGAATAGTAGAAAGGAATGGAGGAAGGCAGGCTCTATTCACTAGCAAACTGGGGTCTTTGAGTTGTTACGTTGACCAAACGACTTGATTGCACAACTTGCCGCATCAGCTTGGCCACAATTGGACAAATTGGTCATTGTTGGGCAGTTTGTTGGCCGGACAACAATTTGTATTCTCAAGCAATAACAGCTTTCAATCGACAATGTCATTACCGGAGAATACCTTTTGTTGCTCCAGCCATTCCAAACACAGACCACCATCAAAACATTGCGCTCATTGCAACTCCTATGCACTTGTAAGGCATGAGGTCGCGGATGATGCACCATGTACTTCTGGGACGAAGGGAGTCGGACTATATTCGTTCTTTCTATTAACAAATTATAATTCGAAATACACAAAAGATCCCAAGTATATATAATGCAAAGATGTAACATATAGAGAGTACATGTCAGGATGTTTTATATGTAGGGATGGATTACTGCACATCCCCTCACAAAAAATGTTTTGTAGGCTGAATCGTTGAATTCTAGTGAACCTCATATCCGAAGAATACCTCCTATTTTGCAGGATCAGTTTACAGTAATGTGGTTCAACACCTGCAATAATTCTTTGAGGCAAGCATAGGGAAAATCGAATGCTGTATTATCAGTTGCCAGCGAAATCCGTTTAAAATCCCACTTTCCACTACCTCCTTGCGATCGCTTTACTTCATTGACGATACAACAACACCCGAAATTTCAGGCGGGATGTCCTTCAGTGATATATTCTCATCATTATCGTATTCCTTTATTTCCTCATAGAATCTAAATTTTAAAAAATGATATAAAGCACAATATTAATATGTCATGGCGACTTCATTTCTTTCTATATGTCTGTATCTATATATCGTCCAGTAGTTTTAAGTTGTGAACTGATGAAACCAGAGTTTAGAAAATTGGTGAACGTATTGTCTATCATGGATTATCTTCATGTAACATACTTCATTCTGAACGATATTTCACAATGATCCATGAACCTTAAAGAAACTATTGATATTTGAAGTAAGGGAAAAATTGCACGCGTTTTTTTTTAAATCTTACTCCAGTCAGATTACTGAAAAGAACGAATCTTTAAGAGGAGATTTGTATGAGTGATTGGAATATTTTGAATTTGAGGGGCATTATTTCGTATAATTTTATTTCTCGGCAACACGACAGACTAGCTCATCAAGTGAAAGAAATGGAAAGGCGCGTGTTGTGCCTGCGCCTGTGGCGCGCTTTACCAATTTTTCTAAGTGGAGCTGTGAAGGTAAAAAGTTTTCAAAGGTTATAACAATTTAGTTGCAAAAATATATACAAAAAATTTTTGCAATGTAAGCTGACCGAATAAAGATATAACAACATGTGATATGCGAGATTCTATGGGTGATTCGGAGGCCGTTGTGTTCAATTCAATCCAATTCAGTCCTGTTCAATTCAATTCAATTCAGTCCTAATGGTGCTACAACAGACGAATGTGACAGTCATTAAATCTAAGGACTTATAGGCATCTTCTTAGAGTCAGAATATTTTCACTTGAGCGTCCATTGTGTTTGAATGAAATCGATAAGGCATTTCTAAAATGAACCGAATACTCAATGCAAAGGAAGACATATCGCATAAAAACACTAAAATTCTACTGAAAAGAATAACCTCAACACGCGTATCGATTTCGATAAGAGGAAGCTTATTCAACTTTCTTTGTGATGAATTTCATTTGAAAAAAAAGGACACTTAATATTGAAAATTTTCTCATCTCATTGACGCATTAAAAGTATCGGTAAGTTATATCTTCGCAGCTATTCGTTGTTTTCTCGTAGATAAGTCAATGTGGTTCATTTATAATGAGAGCCGATTCACATAAATCCTATACGTTACAATTTTGAAGTGTTGTCAAATATTTAATCCTCATAACACCGATTGATTTAACTCCAATCGTTATTTCTTTAGATTTTTTTTTAATGGAACTCCAACGCATTTGAAATAAATTAAAAAAGATACAATTATCTGTCAATTAGACGATACCAATGTAAATCCACAATAACGGCTTTCGCTCTTTACCGTTTTTTTTTTGGTCGATCTAATATAGTAGCTAAGTTTCAGTGATTGCCAGTAGGGATCCATGTCTAGGCACTTCAATTTTTTCTGGTGTCTTCACATCCGCTTCCCTTACTCCTTCTCTATTCACCCGCTTTTTTGTACATGAAGTTCAAAAAAACGCCCCTAGCTTCCCCTCCCCCTTGCCCACAACACTAACGTAACCTAATAATTTGGCATTTAGGAATGTTGCATTTGGATCCATCTTGTTACGAAACAATATTCCAACAAATGCAGTTCAATTTTATTCTGAACTAAGTATCACTTTTTAAGGAGCACTTTTTTGGAAGATATTATTTTTCTATTATATCTCTCGACACTGGAAAATACATTTTCCTCTAAAAAAAAAAAGTTCCCTTAAGCAATAGGTGCCAATAGGGGTGCATAAGCCAAAATGTAATTCATTATTAACCAATTGCCTTAGGGAATTCTTTGAAAACGAGAAAAACTTTTTTTTAGAAATGTGCAAAAAAACTTTTAGAACATGTTCACTGAATTATTTAAAGAGATATTAGCTCATCAATGAGTTGAGTTAACCATAAACTGCACGAGCGTAAACCCAATCGCTTTTTTTTCAACTCTTTTCTCAATACGTTCAGCACTTTTCTTGTACTTGGAAAATTTTTACTCAGAAATACTCATTGTTTTCTAAGCATATCTCAGGTACATTTCAGATACTTTAAGCAAATCTCAATAATTTCAACAATAGTAAGCAACATTGTTCACGCAATAGTTTCACCAGTAAAGCAAAGCTTGATTAATCGACCGCTAAAAGGGAAACTGGCCAGGAGGATACGAAATGAAAGCAGCATTTTCTCCGCCTTCTTCGTTTACAGTTAGAAACTCATCAATGATTGTTCATCTATTTTTTTTTTGAGAAGCACACCACATAACGCTAAATAAAAGCCCATCTCAGTAAAATCTCTCAAATTTTGCACTCAAATTTTGGTGTAATCTTCGCTAAGAGAAGCTCTCTTTGAGAATAAGACCGCTTCTTGGAAAATTTTGTTTCAGGTAGTATAAACCTTAGTGCCTTGAAGGACCACTTAGGATCCAGAAAAAAAAATTCAATAAATTAGCGTAAAAGGTTGCTTATACTCTGTTAAAGTTTTTTGCAGCTTCGATAGAGTTGCACTGAACCTAGCGATAACCCGCTCTCTCCCTCCCTTCCCCCCCCCCCCNTCCCCCCCCCCCTCCCCTCATCCCCTAAACCTTCTTTACAAGAGCTTCTATTATATACAGACTTGTACAGTTTTATTACACAGAAAAATTAACTTTAAAAATTAAAAACAAACCGTTGATCATCACAGTGAAATTTTTTGGTACCTTTAGCTGTGCAGATCCTCTACCCTCACCTGATTTCTCATTTATAGATTTATTTCATAAAACTGCCACTCAAATAAGGTCCAGCAGGGGTACTACGATAACCAAAAAATCTTCATTCTCGTGAAATTTAATTTCCTGAAATGCAGAAAACTACGAAGGAGCCTTCAGAAGGTCCTATCATTTTCCTTTATTTTTGCTTAGCTTTATCTTTCATCAGCATTATGTATACAAAATGGATGAAAATGAAGGAAAGACTTGTTGTTTTTGGATTTCGACCACATTTCGATCGAATGATTCATTGCTTTTCGCTTATCGTTATCAAATATGAATTCGTTTCACTCCGACTCAAGTGTGTTGGATAGCTAGAAAGCAGGATCTTGTTGGATGGATGTCTCAAAAACAGGTGTGACTTTTTAAAATTATTTATATATTCTCCATGATGTAGTATAACAATAGCGTTATAGATTCATAGACTTCGCCTTGAGTCTCAAACAAACCGGTCTTTTCTGTATTGTACACCACATACAATGAGGGCATCTCATATCTCCATTAAAAACTGTCAAAATGGCATCCCATAAATTTCAATCGATTGAGTCATGCTCAGTGGAATCGAGCTTGAACTTACACCTGACTCTAAAAGTTCCAGCTAGCTAGAGCTAGCAAATCATTGCTAAAAATTTCTTGCATTGACTGCTTTTTAAGGCTTTTATTTATCAACGCATAGAGATCGGTATGAACTTCACAATATGTGATTAGACTTTACAGGGAAGAGTTTCAACTGAAACCACTCTGTGGCAGCCAAACGAAACATTAAATACCTGGCCTGATTTTAGATATATTTGTTGAAGCATTTGATAAAGAATATGTTTATCTGGTGAGTGCCTTTTAAAGGAATATCTGATGAAAAATAACAGCATGATCGAAAATAGCAACAAACCGTTCTCATTGTTGAAGCAACTCGTTTACAGAATAAGTGCAAACTTTAATAAGTTTTCTTTCTGAATGGAATTGGATAAATGGCTTCACATTGGAATTATTTATATCATTCATAACTAATATGAGACAAGAGAGCATGGATATAGCTGTGATAAAAATGTGAAGCGTTATTAACTCTGTTATTAGTATCATTCCCTGAACTATCTCTGAGTTTCCTAAATGCAAAAATAAATAAATAAATAAATAAATAAATAATTAAATAAATAAATAAATAAATAAATAAATAAAAGTTCTCAATCATTCATTGTACAGTTTCAAATATCTGGAAGTATAGCAATGAGTTTAAAATTCAATCAATTTTAACGTGAAATTTTATCTTTATTGCCTTAATTTTTTCTCTTCGCTTAGGTTGGAATTGCTCGAATGCATTTATTCACTTTTTGATATGTTTACTTGAATATAAATATATATTCCTAATTTGAGCCTAAAGTAGGATACTAGCACTTGAGCCTATTAGCAAACTACTTCAATAATTTCGCTAATACATATTCGATTAGGTGGAATTAGTAGATAAGAAATCGGCATAAGTTAGTGCAAGACAATAATGAAGTAACAACTTTGAGTATTCGAGCTAGAATGCCATCATCCATACATACTAAGCAAAAAAATTTTCAGTGATCGTCGTGTAGCATAAAGAAAGAGCAATTCTAGCTGGTATAGAAACCTGATTTTAATTCTATTCCAAATGCCAGTCGTACTATGTCCTATTAACGTTAGCTAACGAGTGACAGATGCCATTCAAGGGAATACAACTCCAGAAGTTGGAAGTTATAAACTTTAAAAATCCCTTATGCGTGCATAAACAATTTTAACGTCTCTAGTTATGTTTTCTCATTTTCTCATTGTTCATTTATTGTCGATGAAGAAAGAAAGCTATGCGATCACTGAAGGATCAAATATGTAAAATTTATATATATATATATATATAATCTACTGCAGGACAGCCCATAAGAAGGATAGTAGTTCAACAACGGTACTTCAAAGTTGACCTGTTGACCTAGAAATAAAGATTCCATTGAAGGGCGGTAGCATGCTCAAGTTGAGAGTTGTATATCACGATTAGGTAACATATGAGAAAAAAGTGTTCGCATTCTATACGATTAGTGAGGAGCAACATTAATGATGACTTCTCTGCAGAATTGGTGTCTTTTGAGAAAAACTTCTAAAAATGTTTAAACTATGAATATATTTCACATAATTAAAGGTATTCAGGTGTATCGTTTGAATTTACCGATAATGAGACAAAATAAGGAGCAAGATGGATGGTGGAAAAGGATATGAGAGGATAACAAAGTAATGACAAGCAATGGGACTATTGTTGGGGTGAGGAAATAGCAAGAGAAAACAGAGCATAGCTATTGCGATAGATAGGGGCAAACGTAATTAGTGGGCCCTCTCTGCAAGTACTGATGTCGCTGCAGGCGGCGCATCATCACCGTCATCCTCCATGGCGCCGATCACACGCGACGCGTCCTCGTTGTCGTCGTAAGCTTGACTAGCAAATGCATCCGTAAATGGAATCGAAGCATTGAAATGACAACCCACTATACACCACTAGTGAATATTGCTTATCGCCTATGTTGGAAACGTTTAAGTGAAACATGACAGTATTTTAAGCCGGCTGTCGCTTATCCGCCTAATAACCGCAGTGTCGAAAAACAGCAACTGGTAGGAGTGACTATATTCAAAAATTATCATATAACGAAGAGAAACAAATTTGCAACGGGATCCACTAGATTCCCGAATGGAAACCTCAGTACCACAGTTGTGGTTTATTTATATTGCTGAGAATCGTTGTCGTTTCATTGATTCAGGATCAAAAAGTGAATTTCTATTGTGAGAAAATGATGAATATCTGTGAATTATTTATACAGTTACTTTTCATTCTTCACTGCTTCGTTTTGATTTTTAGAGTATTTGTGCGCTAGAACTTAGACTTGCGGTGAATCTTCAGAAAGAAAACTTTTTCCGAACATATTGGATCACTTGAATGTGTATTTTATGATTTAAATCAAAAAGAGGCTTCGAAAATTGTCAGCTTATTGCAAGATGTCTTGGTTAGCTTGAACCCTGAGGTGACAACTCGAACTCTGAGGTGTTAGCCTTCATCTTAAGTTGATAATTCTTGGATTAGTAACTTCAAATCTGAGGTAGAAACTCTACCTTTACGGTCCTGCTTTCCGTAAATTTACGTATAATTGTGAATTAGCGCTGAGAATCGCTTTTCGAAATTTGCAACTTTTACAACTTTCATAAATATAATATGAATCCTTTCTACTACCGTTGAAATTTTTTTGTTGAACCTGTATGTCTATAGAGCAGAATTCCCCAGCATTCTGAATATGTCCATACCTACATTGAGGAGATCGTCGAAATATTGTGTGAATAGTACCCCTGCGTTAGTGCATACAGTGCTACTGTATACTCTTAAATGAATTCGTTATGCAAAGATGCAACAAGAACAACACTGTCGAATTTAAAAAAATATATTTTGTATAGTTGATGCATATGGGGTTCTTACGAGGATCGGTATTTCAGAACGCAAAGGTGAATCGTTGAATGAAATTTTGAATCATTACAACTCATTATGCAGAGGTGTTTTCGTTCACATTCGACAAGAGATTTACTTATATATTCACGTAGAAAAAGTTTCAATCTCATATTTTGGGCGCATTTTGTAAAACTTCAAAAATACCGTACTGACACTTCATGGTTGGACATAGTGCACTAGATAGATCCTATTAGGAATCAATTCTCAGGTCGTTTTCTACTTAGTTTTGAGGCTCACGCGTAAGTGACTGAGCTGCTTTTTAATCGTATATCTTTCGAACCTTTCTTTTCCCTTCGTTTGCCTCCTTTCCTCACTTCCGACTTGCCGGTCGGAGTCCTTCCTAACCTTATTGCTTTCAGCCTGAATTCCATTTAATTAAAATTTTCTCCCCATAGCGTACGGTTAAAACGTTGCATCATGAATTACCATGCATCGCCTACTTACTCAGATGCTTCCGAGAGTGACCCACTAATGGGTAGATCACATGAAGGCAATTCTCGGGGTATCAAAAGAAGCGGCAGCCATCCACTACCGAAGAAATATATGGGCGCTTGCCCCGGAAGATTACTTCCCCGCATGGTCTACTTTCATTATGGCATTGCGTGACCGGGAAGCATGCGTCTTTGCCCTATTGCGACGACTTGTGCGCACTTCCTGCAGCCGGCACTTTGGCCTATCGAACGATCCAGAAGATCGTTGTCGGCCTGCCGATGCGGCCATCATTGAGAGGAAATTAGAGAATTAAACGACCAAATGGAAAAAGAGGCAAGCGATAAAAATTGCACCAAGCCTCACAGAAAGCAGCCATCATGCACCTAACAAACCTCAACGTCTGATGGCTTCGATAACGATTGGAAATGTTGCAACACGAAAGGGAAGTAGCTTACTCAACCCAGTCATTCGACTCTCATCATAAAATCTTTGAAAAAATATTGATTATTGAAAATTTTGCTCAAATAAGGCTAACAATAATCAACCAAAATCCCAGAAACAACAAAAATTGCGACTCTCAGGAAGTCCGAGCAGGGAAAAGATCCTTGCTAAATTTTTCATCCTTGATCTATGCCCTTCTCTATCAATTCATTCACATCTACTCTATTATTATGAGTATTTCAATGAAGCACTGCAAAACATAGCGCAATTCTATATGAACATTTCATTTGCTTCCTCTAAATATTCCTCTAAGAGTGCGCCGTCTTGTCCTATAATAAATCATGGTCATTCAAGTTCATATTGAACTAATTCACTTACCTATTCAGTTAGTGTCTTTGTCAAAGTTCATTACTCTTTAACGAACCAAAATCAATTTTTAAAGAATTTTACACTTCCAATATCAAAGTGCAAAAAGACTTCGACAAATTATCAGTTACAAGAATTACTCACCAAAGTATCTCAAATATTAAAGAAATTTTCGTTTTGACGGCATTGAGGGTGAGAATTGCCGTCGGCCGCTCTTGACGTATAACTTTCAAAATTTTCAATATTTTTTCCACTAACATGAATATCATAGAACAAATATGTAAATGGAAAGATAATCACCGTAATCAGTTAGGAATCCATCGATTTCCAGCAACATTATTGGTAATCACCATCGATAGAGTGTGCAATTCAGAGTGTCATCAAAGACCTTAATTTTTATTATCAACTTTAATCAGAATTTTCACATCGTATGCAGATGGCTCGATTTAACTAAAATGAGTCACAATTGAGTGGAATGAAAATTTCAAAAAGAAAAAGAAAAGGTCGGAATGGAATAACGCAATGATGCAATTGTGAGCAATACATGCAAGCAAAGCATTAACGATTGTGTATGCGTTATGCATTTCGACTAATTGATGCAAGGGATCGGTGCATTATTGAAGGGCTTACAACCATTGATGGGTGGGGAGGGATCGATGGCATTCGAATGTGCATTCACAATGATGTATCGAAAATTGGATAAATTCACGAATAAAGATGAGACTACTAAAATGGCATCGTCAGCCGTATACGATCTTTTGGGATTCGGTTAATTAGAAGCATTTGTGGCTCATTTCAGAGCCATACCCAACCGCAACCCCGACCAATACCACATCTCAATAGCAAAAGCTTTCAACCCATTCAGTGCACTATTCAAAAGAAGCGATCTTTTCGATTGAATACCTCTGTGACAGTAGCGATTACTTGGCTGCGAAATGCAGTAGGTTTCTGTGGGAAGTTGCCCGACTTCGTCGGAAATTATGATATTTTTTTCATAACGAAATGCTGGTGTGTAGGGCTCTGTGAGCAATAGCTCGGTCTCCAAATGTCTGCCCTTCAAGTAAAAAAATCGATCACGGATCGGAGTGCTCAGTTATAGTTGCTCCATACTTTAGGAACAATTTGCTCCAAGGTGGGCTAATGTTTGCTTCAAACAGATGAGTAACCATTTTGAAATAAGCACCTACCAGCGGATAGGCTAGTGAAATTCATCGAAAAGTTTATTATAAAAAGTACTTTGTTAGATGGAGGAGATTAGAGTTGAGAGATGAAATGATAGAATTATATGGTGTTAATGGTTGCCTTAGGTGGTAGTGGGGTAATGTTCGCGCCGTGGAACACAACGACTCCAATATGCTTTATTAGCCCATCTCAAAGCGTCATTCATTAATGCTTCATGCACTTTTTTTTTGCATCAATCGAGTGAGCATTCACGCTATGGACCTAGTCAGCCATTTTACCACAATCAGCTTACCAACATGGGCTGTATCGTTGATCGTCGCTTCAAATGAACACCTCACCACGTATCAATAATATACTGCTTTGTTGCGATATAAAGGAATCGTTGTATTCAACGGAAAAACTTAGATACTATAAACAAACACAGAACTAGGTTTAATATGACATCCACCGATAGATGAACGCAACGACGATACATTACACGGGTACGGCATAAAATCCTAAGTGAAGGAAGATAAGTCTCCTTCTACGAGTACTCATCTTCCCATACTTCTCCAACAATGTCAAATAGAAAACACATGCTTCCTTCTTCTTCCTTATTTCCTTACCTCCTCGAATACCGTCTGCCCCTCCCCCCACCCAATTCGCCATACTATCTCCAGCTCCTTGCCACCCTACTTCTTTCTCTGCTTTCAAGTGCTACTAGAGAAGAGACATAGTAGATAACAAATGCGGTGTATATTTGCTATGCTCTATGCTAAATTTAACGCTATTCTTGTCATATATTGAGCAATTCAAATTCCATTCAAATTGGGAAAACGCATCTGCTTTCACCCATCAATTCGTAAAACTTTTCATTATTAAACGAACCATCAGTATGGTCGCATAATTCGCTACAATCATACGTCTTTCGTTTGCAAAGCAATCGACGTCAAGCAAACACAGGGTTTTATTGCATTTGATAATTTCTTCTCATTCGTTTCTATTCGAATACGAAGTTCTCACCACCTACAGGTGATGTGCTCTTAATACTTCTTAATGCTGCTGCCAATTCGTATCAATTCACATGTGCTCCCTTTTGGAATGAATTGACCTTATTTACTGTGAATACAAGGAAGCACATTGTTTTCATAAAATGCTCCGAGGCATTTCAACTCCATCTGCTCCGAGGCATTTCAACTCCACCACACCGTCTCAGCTTTATTTATTAGTTCAAATACGAGACTTTCCATACACAGCATAATTTCTTTCATATAATTATATGCAATCAAAGCTTTTTTGCTCGTCCTATCCAGAGAGTTTCCTTTCTGGCTGCTTCTGTATGCTGTTCGCAGTTTTATTTGAGTCCTCTGCAGTT
This sequence comes from Baylisascaris schroederi, assembly GCA_006503575.1. NCBI lineage: Eukaryota > Metazoa > Nematoda > Chromadorea > Rhabditida > Ascarididae > Baylisascaris > Baylisascaris schroederi. The sequence goes on along the minus strand of QEWY01000133.1, from coordinate 99,616 downwards.
ATTTTTTTCCGCAATTTCTATTTCAACGATAAGTTGGTGATTCATATTGCTTTTTTATCTGCGAAGGTTTTCAGAAGTGAATTTTGCATACCTATGCATACCAATGCATGCGTATGCCAAAATATAAAATCATTATGCATTTGTTTCACTTTTTTTTCGTTCATTCTTTCATCATTCGTAATTCCTTTTTCTTTATTAAAATATTCCTTAATTCCATCGAAATATTTCTGCACGCAGTTGGATAAGTTATAATTCAAGGTATTTTTCTATATGTTTTCATATTTGACGTTGAGTCACAAAACTGCTTGCTCGTATGAACGAAATACATATGTACAAATAGCGCTTACTCTTATGTAGTGCCTCTTTATTAATTAAGTGTCTATTTTATCGTATTCTAACGATGAAAAAAAGATTTCAAAGAACGACTGACTAAGTAGTCGAAAGTGCTTGATTTCGGTGAAAAATGTATTCAAACGAATGCAAATATTAATAATCGGTTAGAGAATCGTACAGATTTTACATGAGAATATCTTTATGCAAAAACATCCTCTGAAGTTTCATTTCTAATCAGTGGTTAAGGCCGAAAAAGACGATTGGAAAGCTAGAATATCACTACTCAATCATTCTAAACCAAGATATTTTTACTCTAAGCTTTGTATTTAGTGCGTTGATGGCAGATAACTTTTAAGATGACAATAATTATTGCCAGCTGCAGCTATAAATAGTAAACGTTAAAATTTCTTTAAAAGAATAATATAAGGATATCAATAATTAAATAAGGCAAAGTTAAGCAAAACATTGGGAAATATAAAATTTCTGCCCAATGCGGGAAATGAGCAGATGTCACAATGAGGTTTAATTACATTGCAATATTTGTCTAAAGAGCGCAGAATGTGTAGCACAATGCAATACACATTGAAGACGTAATCATATTTTGAGTCGCGTTGTTCTTCAATACGCTATGAACATGTCGATTTGCGTTCCTCAATTATGCAAATGATGTATGCGGATCGATGTGTCCACCCTTAGTGATCCCTTCGATCATCAACAGCGCACAAATTACCATTCAAGAAGGAATCTTTATTCAACGAAGAACAATAAGATTGCGATGAAACAATGGAGTACAAGAATGTTCCCAAAATGTTCCTAAGAATAGAATTCATTTCATGCTTCTAAAATCCCTCTCAGACTCAAAAGGATAAAAGGTATTGGTAAAAGGTATGAACGCAAGAATAGAAATCAAAAAGAACAAATAGCTTGATGGAAAGAAAACGAGAAAATGGGAAATGCGAATAAATCGGGGCGCTTCGTATGGAAGCGACCAACTTAACTTAATAAGCGAGAATGAACTTAATAGTTTGAATAGCGAGAATGAAGAGATAGTAGCTTTTATAATTTGATCGGCCAAACAGGTTAGAGGGCTTAATTCTTTATTCAGACTTAGCTAAGCGTCAATCCTCCAGTCTAATTTGAAGCCATCCATCATTCGTAGGGCTGGCACGGGAGGTATGAGTTAATGATAAGAGCTATTATCAGGGAGGTGTGAACATAGGTGGCATGGAGGGAATTGGTAAGGGAAAGCATGAAGGATTTTATAGGAGCTATTACAAAAGAGGGCTGCTGGCATATGCGGCGATGAAGACCGTTACGAGGAGAGCAGTGATAAGAGCTGACATGGAGAAGGAAGCGACAGTAGTTGGCAAGAGGAGGGGAAAGGTAAGAAAGGTTTTCAGAAGGTAGAAACTTCAATGTGGCAAGGATCTTTCCTCTCGCCGTCACTGTCTCTTGATGCAGAGAGAGGTCTTTACCTCACAATGCGACATGGAAACCTCAGCATAGCCAACAAAATTTTGTGCATATTCTTTGAAGGGGCAGATGGAAGCAACAAAAGAAGAATGAGGGGAAGCCGTTTCGGCAACGAGATGAAAAGAGCTTTGATGTAGGGCAGGGGGAACGGGTTGGAGGGGAGGAATTTTTTCTCCCCAGCCGGAAGTTCGATGAAGTTGGTAGAATATATCTTTGATTCCCATTATCCACTAGTTGAAGCGATTGCTAGGCTCTAGATAAAGAGGTCGAAGTTGCTCCATCGGTTCAATTCTATGAAATATCTCCGATCGTAGTTATCAAGGAGCATTAAAAATATATTGGCTAAGCATAATCGGAACTGAAATAGAAGGAAGATTATACGCCTATGGGGAAGAGATGTCGTAGTTGTGTGAGCATAAAATTTCTTAACTGCATGCATTCGAATGGAAAGCAACTTTTTGGCTAATTTCTTTGGTTAACCATTTGCAAGCAAATCGTCGGATCCTCATTGTAAGACCATCTTCCAAGTGTAAATTCTGCAAGCAAATGAGGTATATAGAATTTCAGTTTAAAAAAAGAATGTATTTGATTAAGAACACATGATTAAAGCTGATGCGGGAAATAAATTTGAATGAAAATTGATAAGTTTGAGATATACGGTTGAACATTCCCATGATAAGATCACTTTCGAACGATATGTTTCTATGATGTTTTATCTACTTAAGCTGAAACTTTCAACGAAGATTGTAGTAAATAATTTATACAAAAATTCTGAATTTTTATTAACAAGTCACATTTAAAGTTGTTTGAACGATGGAATTCTTATCAGTCTAATAAATGTGAATTGCAAGTATGATTTGCTAGATTTCTATTTTTTGAGACTGTAAAAATATAGAATGGAACGACAAACTTCGATTGTAATAATGTAACCATTTTTGCCTATAGCTTGACAAATTTCGTCAAAAATTTACAATTTTTATTTTAATATTTTTCAAATCGTTTTGGATAGTAAAAAAATTAGATCATCTTATGGGTTAATTAAGTTAGCTGACTTAATAACTATCTAGCTGTTTGTTTCACGTGATTTATCAGCAATTTTTATTCCATCTTGGTGCGTAAATGCTAAGCGAAATTCATGTCGTTGTTGGGATATAAGCCAATAACTAGCGAGAATTTGTGGTCGTTGAGCTTAATGTCCACTTTCCGAGTGAGGTACGAGAAAGATTTGCTGAACTATAGAAACATATGCCGAATTTTGTTCCAGGTAGTGAGAAAGTGTTGAATAATCCTACGCCAGCGTTTCTTTAAAATGATAAAAGTTTAAACTAAACAAAGCTGAGAAGCATGCTTGAGGGGAGCTTTGGAGACGTTGGGGAATTGGGAGTGGTATAGATTACAAAAGGGTTTCGTAAACTACGCATTCTCACTAAATAGAGCAATCTTCTCATTCTCATTGTTGTTTGTTAGTTCAACAGTTTCATTTCAGTGACTTGCGATTAAACGAGGAGGCTGTTGAATCAATTCTAATCGAATATGCAAATCCTGTTGCTATGGTTACTGAATCCGCAAATAACTGTACCAGTGACGATCAAACATGCGAAAAAATGAATATATATACACATACGCACATACATGCATGAATGTTAGGATTAGTCGAACCCACCAAAAATCGCGGTAACTCAGTGAAAAGCCATTCGAATTAGCATGTTGTGGAAGATGTAAATTTTTCTATTGGTTGGAATATTAAGTTAGTGACAGTTGACTCATGTCTTACTGAGTATGCAAATTTCGCAAAGTAGCTGAGAACAACTCGATCTGCTTGATGCTACTTCAGTAAGCAAATAAGCAGTCGAACAGGCGACACACTCACACACCACGTATGCACCAACAAGCAATTCTCATGTAAATATTGTTTGATCCCGTTATTCACCTGATTCACTTGACGATTCGTCCATTTGCTAAGGGTCGACGCTGATCGTGGATCTGTCGAGTTCCTTTCGCATTGCTAATCGACTTTTTGGCGATGAAGGTTTATGGCACTGACTTTCGGGTTGTTAGCGCTCGTGCCACTCTAGCAGCGGTTTGCCTTTCCATAATTAGCCGGGGTGGTCATTGAAGATCACACAAGCAGCTATCATCCCGTGACACAATGGGAGTCTTTCTAGCATGATAGGACCGGACAGAGCATAACGCTCCGCTGGTATAACCCACCGAATGCGTTGCCTCTCCCGCACCGCGAACAGGTCATGAAGTATGGCTTGCGGGACTTGATTCCATTATTATTCAACACAAATCTCATATACTATAGGGAAGTTCGTCTAAAAATCTATGTACTTTTTGCGTTGAAGGTCTGTTGCTATGTCTTATCCGAGTTCGATCGGTTGATTGTCTAAAGGTATTATAGAGACAGAAGTGTGGTTATATTTGTGAGTATTTAATTTATGGTACTAATCCGTAGGCATCGATATAATAAGGTGACCATACAACATGATTACTGCTTTCATTTCCCTTGAAGTTTTTTTTAACGCTATAAAACATTTCTAGAGTTGCTGCCGATGACTAGCACAGTATGCACATCGAGAAGGGATTAGATACGCTCCCATTAGGTCCTTCATACTTGAAGACGAAAAGTAGCTTGTGGCACTGAAATTTTAAAAAAAAAAGTCGACCACCGTCGTTGTAATTCATGCTTGTTGCCGAAAACAACCATGAAGTGACTCATCTTTTGTATGTGGCTCGCTGAAACGTATTTTTCTCTCTTCCATCATATTTCGCACTTTTCTCTGCTTTTCACGCTGACAAACCCATTTCATATTGCGTGCTCGGTTCAATTTGGTGGGCTGCGACATCCCACATGTCGGTTGAGTTTAGTGTTCTTGCAACGCAACGCGGAGCCATTGTAGCAGCGATAATTTCGGCAGTAGAGGTGCAACATGGGAGAAGGCTTAGCTGAGGACCCCGGCGTTCCATTCTGTCAAGGCGAGTTGGCGGTTGTTCGCAAAAATGGTTTGACAAATACGCCGACTACCAGTAATTGATTATAACTCGAACTATAGTTGATTATTGGTTCATTTCCGATGTTGTGATTTCCATAAGTTAACAAATACTGAAAGGATATGCTCGATGTTTGTGCTATGAGTGGATGCAACAGTTTGCTTGGATACCCGACCGGAAAACATTCACGAACGAAAATACACTCGTCATCTTATTTTCATATTTGAAGCACAATATCGGCCACTTTCTGAAATGAACATATATCATGGTTCCCATGACCTTATTGTAAAAAGATCTATCGAAAAAAACGTGGGAATTATTCTTCTCAAATAGAAAATGTCTACTCTGGTTTCACTGTTGCTACTCAACGGTGCTATGTTAAGCAGAAATATCGGATAATCCTTATAGTACGGTCGGGCACAGCGCAGAAGGGAGACGGGAGTGGGGAAGTTTTTTCATCGTCGAGCACAGCAAATAGACAAGCGGCTGGTGATAAAAGTAATATCCTCTGCGTTTCTTGGATACGCACATCATGGATGTTTATTCGGATATCACACATTTCTCTCATAGCTCATAGCACACTGTAAAGATTACAATATCGCGTTCACTATTATAGTATAACATCCTATTGTAAGGGTTTTTTTGAGTTATTAATTATACTCCATAGTTGATTAGAATGTTGCTATGTTCTCTATCAAATATTTATCGTGAAACACTTCAAAAGCGTTTATTGCTGTTTGTAGGAGTTTCTATATAGAACGATTGTGCATTGGCAGCAAATAAGAACGATGAATCATTACCGAAAATATGAAAATATGTTGGCCAGATGATAGCGAACGCATATTACACACATTTGAGCAAGAAATAAATGAAGGAAAAAAAGAATACAATATTGTACTGGCTAATGGCCGTGGTAGGGGAGGGGTAATGAACGAGCATTCTTATTACAATATAAGTCATTTATAATAAATCCACAAATACGTGAAATGTCGCTAGAACGATGAATAGCTATCTCTATTGAATGTCTGGTTGATAAGCTGGTTGACGCTTATGCGCCCATTTCAAACAATATTAAAACAGCTCATCTTGTAGTCTAGTGATTACTATTCTTTACTTCTTAAAGGAGTTTTACGCAAATGGGAAATCGTTTATTAGTGAAAAAACATTCAGATAGGGGAATCCCTTTGCTCTCGCCTTTACTATACTTACTCTTTTTTTGACTGCAATAATTCTTTAAATGCTAAAATATTACTTGTGTAAAAGAAAATCGAATTCGCTATACAATCAGTGTTTGCGATTTTTCATCATTATAATTGCAGTGTATCGAAAATAATCGTCGATAAGCAATCCACCGTCGTTTATTAGTGGTACTCATTTTTATGATATTAAGTAATTTAGACGAGATCGCAAAAATGGCTGTGCAAAATTCAACTGCGAAATTTTGCCCTAATATTAACAACCATATAATTAATTATCATCTAAATGAAATTACAATAGAAAAGAAAATGCTAAACGAATGCATCATCTTCAGCTGCTAAGATGGTTGTCACGCCATTCGTAACAGTTGTTTGAACTGTCGGCATAATGGACACTTGAGAGATGTTCTTCCTTGTAAGATGGTTATCTGTCTGTGGAGCATATTCACGTGTCGGAAGTGTTTGTTTCAAGAGCATACTATTATGGGCAGCCGTTTGTGATCTCGTGAGGCAGCTACTGAAATATCACAGACATTTAAATGTGAATGATTCAACGACAAATCAATGGTCGCAATTATTGTTAGATATTTGAAAGATTTATGTACAACGGTACAGTGGTGAGGAATAATTATGTGAAGCTTTTGAGGTGAATCTGGTGGCGTGTCGATGCATTAGAAGCTTCAAATAGTTCATACCAATTTTCCTACCTAAACAGATTATTATAAAAAGTGGAGGGATGATTTAATCCCTCACAAGTTGCTTCAGGAAACCTTTAATGATGGCTTTTAATATACGTATTTCTAAGGCATTCTTTGCACATCGTTCAGCATCTCCAGGTGTACCATATATTGGTGACCTAAAAATATGCTTAAATAAAGAAGCTGTGCCACAAAATACAAATATCTAATTGTAGTCTTCGGGCTTAAAGTGTGGCACTTGCAATTAGTCCTTTTAGAGTTGTTGTGAAAATGAACTACCTCTTTAGTTGGGAGGTGTTCTCTACTTTTTTATAAAATTTAAATTGTTTGCCCACACTTCTGCTTATGATTATGTAATTTCTGATAATGATGCATTCATATGAACGGGTTGCTGTGCCACGGCAGTGAATTAGTTGTAATAAGTTAGGTGGCAACAATTCAAAAATTAATTGAGCTAACCATTGTTGAGGAAATAGTGTCAACAGCGTTTGACGATATCGAGTACAAGTGCAAAAGAATACAGTAAATCCAACATAACAGTTAATAAGTGATAATAAATCCAGTACATCAGCAAGAGGAAGATAAACAAATAGATGAAACTGTTTCGTGTAGATTGCTGAAAATTAGACGAGTCCGACGCTAAAATGAAAGGGGAAGGAGGAAGCTATTTGAAAGATTTTAGATATCTCTGTAGAAGGAGTCTGAATTCGTTTGCGTTGTTTTCATCAAAAATTAAAGAAGTTATCTACCAATAAAAACAGAAGGAGAAACTTTTTTACGTAAAAGGAAAATAAAAAATTATTCAATAACGACAACTCCGATATTTTCTCCACATAAACAATTTTCTAACCATGGTGACGAATTAATGTAACTTACTCTGCTTCAGATTTCTGTGTTTTTAATTGCACAAAAAATGTTATCTATTTTAAAGAGAAATGCCAATAAAATTTCTCCGTAAATATACTCTCAATAAGCCTATATGAAGAATTATAAGAGAACTGTCTATTCAATGGTGTTTGCTACAAATAACAAATTAGAAGAGTAATTCATTTCGTTTTACCATTTAGAACAGCCATAACACCTTGAGGCAGTTCGGTGGAGAGGAATACGCAAAGCATTAGAAGTAACATCGACGTGGTACGATCACGTAATGAACCATCTTTGCTTTTATCGTTTTTCAGACCAAATCGTAGCATCCTTTTTTTGCTATTCGCTCGTAACTTCACCAATAAAGCGAACGTTAACCAAAGAAGTAGGAAGCATGGAACTGCCTAAAGCAATCAACTTCTTTTGCTTCTAATAAACAATATTCGTCTCCTATTTGCAAATTGAACGCAGATATTATTGTTATTACAACTTCGCAACAATGCAACAGTTAGTGAATAAAATAGTAAAATAGCGTAGTATTTGCACTATTGATTGAAAAGGTTCATTAAATGTGACTGTTGAAGTAAAGAACGGAAACTCAACGTGAAAAATAAAGAATTGCCCAGGCGTTGCGCATGGTATGCCTATTTCTGCGGCAGATACAGGCTTCTTACCTCCTAACCCAATTCAGAGATGAAGGAAAATCCTGAATATAAATTTTCGGAAATATTTCCGTTAAATAAAATATTCACTTCTATTTGCTCTAAGTTATGAATTTTACTAGTTTCTCTATCGAATCATTTTAGATTATATATCCATTTCTTATTGTCGTGGTAATGAGGTTGCCATAAGCTATATAGAACTTACCTTCAGCATGATACCAGTCAACCAAAGGTTCATCTTGAGCAACATACAGTTATTCTGTAGAACCATAGCCGAAAAACCGATACTGTATTTCGTATCTGCGCTATCGTAATATTCTTGATTATAATCGCTACTCGATGGGTGCTCGTTCTCAGTGATACTCGTATAGTAGTGCACTGTACGCTTTTGAGCATAGATTTCATGTGCAAGTAGAGTGGGAACACATAGGATAAATACGATAAGTGCTATCATTACTGATGTGAACCTGCAAACTATTTAGTTTTGTTCTTGTCATGATTTAAGTGTTAAATACATTATAAATTGTTTGGAAATCACCTTTTATATGATACCTGGCAGCCAAAGATTCATGAATCCTCCGAATGGAATCCTTGAAAATTGATCGATAATCAGCTTAGTGACGAGACAACTTTACCATACAGAATGCTCTAGGACGATTGCCTCTTTCTCACTCAGTGCAACATTTCTGATACCGTTGTAAAGCCCGGAAAGTATTACTGCTCGCCCTTTATAGAGATGAGAATAAAGAGGGAGGGAAGAGAGAGAAGAAAAATGTTTGAAATTTGCGTGGTTTATGTGAGAAGTGAAATTTAAATGATGACAAAAAATCCTGAAATCCTCACGGCAAAAATATCGTTTTTATGCAGTCTGCAAATAGCTGTGAACACGAATGAAAATTGCTAGGCTTATAGGCGGAAATGAACAGGAATGCTTTATCAAAATGTATTATGGCGACGTTGCGCCCATACACGTATACATGTAAACGTAGGATCATTGAAAATGCTTTGCTTTAAAGAATGCGACGATTTAATCATAATAAAGGCTGCCGATAAAAACAAAACCCACAGGTAAAAAACAAAACCGGCAGGGTGGAAATCTATTGCATTAATGGATAGTGGTTACGATTCATTTTAATGGCGATGTTTTGTGATAATGCAACATTAGATTCCCTCACCAATTTATCTCATTCATCTCTAGCTGTTCATCTCAAATGCTTTTCAAAGACAGTAAAGGAAGTGAGATGCGAAAGAAGTTCCGCGTCTCCATGCCTTCATTCCTATGCTAATCGAATTTAACCATAGCAACCGTTAAAAACATAATTTACATTTCGGTATGTTCTTATGCAATTCGTTGCCTTTAACAACTGCTCCAGCAGATTTTCGGTGTACATCCAACGAGTGGTTTTTTGTTAGCAGTTACTAATGCACTTCGATGCAATTCGTTTATCATTTTTACTGGCAACGTTCAGATGACATATAAAAACATTGAGAGGAAATGTATGCGATTAGTTTATTCACATAAGCAGAAGTAATAGGCTCGTCGATTTCTTTATGAATAGAAGAAAATAGGAAAAAATTTAAAGTGGAATTTGAATTGCTTGGCTGAGAAAGGAGATGAAGAGCTGAGATGAGGTGAGAAACAATAAATATTTACCGCTAATTCGTTCATAAATCACTTCCGCGAAAACAATATGAGATCGGTGCTCTCACGGTGTTTTAGACTTATTTAAATCTGCCAGGAAATGCCCTAGCAATAACAAAGGAGTTTTGGTGTGGAACTTCAATTTTATCAACTCTCTAAACTTTCAACCCTTCCATCCCCTCTCTCACCTCCCATAGGCCATTGATTTCTTAATATGATCATTATCCATTTCTTCAGCTTTTTTTCACATATCCTCATACGCTTGCAAATTTTGCTTTTATTAGATTTCGAAGGGGATTATCGGAAATGGCAAAATTTGAGAATAGAGGTCACTTTCAAAAAGAAACAACAAACCCAGCTAAACGTGTTTGTAGCCATCGGCTATTTGTTGCTCGAATTGCACATAATCGTATATAGGCCATAAAGACGACTAGATAAAGCGAAACGGCGTGCAATGCAATACTCGTAACGGCATGTATCTTTAGGAAAAGAACCCAACCATATGGATAGCCATTTTCCTCATCACGAGAAAACTCATAACGTAATAAATAAATCTGCAAATGAATTTACTCTAATGAGTTGGCTATTTGTTTCTTTTATAAAATATTCAACAAGAAATATCTTTAATGTTGCTTTTTGCTTATTATATGAAAAAACATCAAAGTTGATCAGTAATAGAAATTGAAAAAGAAATAAGATACAAGTGCAAAAGCATAGGAAATCGATAAAAAATGATAAAAGTTTTGCATATTTGTCTAATAAAGAAGAAAAATATTCTAAAATAGGAGATCAAAAAACATCATAGAAATGAAAACGAATCAAAAAACAAATGGAAGATTGCGTGACCAATCTTAGGTGCATTTTAGCCGTAATTATTTAGTTTAATCAACAAAGCATTCATTACGAATCTTTTCATATCGTTTCCACTTTTGCTTAGGTGATGTTGTAAGATCGCGTGAAGGCATCAAAAAAAGTTATCCATATATGATTAACGCTTACCAGGTATGAGGTCATTGTTCCTATATCGGCAATTGCGATACATGTGAGTACGGTATGTACGGATGACTGTAGCATACGTGGTCGTGTTAATACCCATATATGCACAAAATTGAAAAATAATCCAAATAAACAAAGCAATAGACTAATATATCGATGAAATGAGCGATAAAATCTGAAATCATAACGTCGAATAGAGAGAGTCGTATGATTAATAGCTGAATCAATTAATGAAAAAAATATCATTTTTTTTATTGTTAAGAAATGCATCAATTCTTGTGTGTACCACTTCTCGCGCTCCCCTACCTGCCTTCCCCTCCCTTTTTACCTCTCTTTTCCTCTTTCCCTACTTTATGTCTTCCAACCGCTCATACAAATATTCCACGAAAGAATCGACCGTCTATGATTTTATCGTTGCGAAATAAGCCCTATCCTGGTTAGAAATTGATAAGAATTTCAGGCACTTTTAAATATCAATAATTTTTTTTCAAAGCCGACGAATTAATATAAAAATTGAAATAGGAGATCAGCCCATAGCGTATTATAAACACGAAATTTTATGGCTATAGCTTTGATAATTGACGAGTCGATACTATCAGACAGACACATATACAAACATATAATGCAATTTTCGCATAAGAAAATTTGCTAAAGCGCATAAAATATATTAATTCCAGAGAAATAATAAACGATATTACACTTGAAATTGATGAAGACCATTTATAATCGAAAGAATAACAGTGTCGTTATCGGTGAAGAATTTTGGATCATCTTGACAGTCCATTTCGTATTCTGCAAAAATTAAAGTGCAACAAGGAGATCCTTAAGCTCATTATGAACAGTACGTTATATATTCCATAGCTGTGTATCGTCTGAAATTACGCTTATTCAAGCATATCTTTAAATTGGTCATGTAAGTCTACTAGGAAGGTAATATTGGAGTCACCAGTTGCACAGAAAATGTTTCCTGGAGAAACTTAGAGAAACTTAAGTGCTGACTATGAGGCAAGAGATGCCCAAGCTGCCCCAAGGAAAAAAAGAAAAGTTGCTTTGTTTAGTCGATGAAAACTATTATTGGAATATCTTTCAGCATCGTACAACATCACAGATGAAAACTCCAAAATTAGCACCAAAAAATATTCCTAATAGGTTGATGATGCAATGGTTCTTTCGTTGTTAATAGCATATGAAAAATTTCAACGTAAATTATCTCATACAGAATGAAATGAAATAATTAACTTATATAATGAAAAGTAATGAACGAATGCGATAAAGGTATCTCATATGAACTAACGATAGTATCTCATATGAACTAACGATACATCGGTTATGAAGATTAATAGAGGATATATAAGATGGAAATTTTCATCCATAGAAAAAATGCAAAAGCACTTTATTACTGATGAAATAATGCCGCTATTAAAATTTAATGCAACTGAAGAACGCTTTCAAATTACTTCATAAAGAAATAATCGTATTTGATGTACTCTGAGAATGGTTTCAGTGACAGCCTATTAAAATTATTCGTATGGATTCTATGAAGACTTAGAAAGGATCTAGTGTATATCAATGGTTTATTGGTGATTAGAACTTGAAACCATCTAAAGATGGATAATGTTATATGCATTTTTACGATGAGAAACATAACACAATATTGAAAATTTTTTCTCTGGATTATTCTCTTTCATTGCTATCATCTTTTTCAAGTACTTTGAGTTGCCTACAAATATTTATTATTCAGCAAATTAGTTTTCACTTCTATTCTTGTGAGTACATCTTCACAAAAAAATGAGGCAAAAAGAGTGGCAATCAGATATAACGAAACGCACTATAAGTTTATAAGCAGTGACGATATTGATATTCACGTTGATATAGCGATCGCTGTGATACTACTTTTCTAGGAAAAGAAATAGTGGATTGTTGAATAGATAATTCAATCTTGCGTTCATTTCAATTATATCAAAGCTAAATTACAGCAATAAATTCGTTTAATCAATTCCAATATGAACGGCACAATAATGTGGATGTTCCTTCAACTATATAGATAAATTTAAGTAATTTTAGTTGGTTCAACGAAGTCCAATCGATGACCACTTATCAAAGGCCTAGTTTGAATATTGCTTTTTTTTTTGTTGTAGTCGAATGCTTTCGGTCGATATTTATGAAGAGTAATCTATTTCAATCGAATCTTGGTTGAAGGCTAAAGCCTTGAAGCGAATACTAAGCAAATGAAGTGCTGATCGAGTATAAATGAGGCAAAATAAAATTCTCTCGAAGAGAGACTTTCACAGTGTAAAGTGTCGAAGAATTTTTTTTTCTCATCTTTCATAGGCAAGTTTTCTCATCCTAAATTTTCATAGGCAAGAGTTCAAAGGCTCGAATGAACATTTTCGATTTGCAGGTATATCTCGATTACGAGATGCATTCTATAAAATTTCACCGGCCATATAGCATCTACAGCTTTATTTCTGACCACTTACTTTTCCAGCAGCTGAATAGCGGATGGTACCAAACTACAACATCAAAAAAGTGGATGGCGTATAGTACAGAACAACCCGCACTGATATAGTACGTAGCTAAGTCTAGGTTTAAATGAAAATTTAGGACTCAGAAATGAAAGATCAAGCAGATCCAGTCAGTGGACTTTCATGGATGATCCCGCTGTAGCAACCCTTCTAGAAGAAAAGAAATTTCCCTTTCCTAAAACTGACAGAATTATTACATTTCTTACAACTCAACTCAAGATTGCAATAATTAAGGCATAGCCTATATCCATAGTAAGCAAAAATATTTATCAACAGTAATTGAACTATTCTGAATAATAAATATCGAGTTTTATACTATTGTCACTATCCTTAAATATGAGAAAAGCGTAAAATTTACGAATGATTTCTCCCAAATAACAATTTTTTTTAGTAAAAATCCGTTTCTTTCATTTGAATAGCTAAATAATCATTCTAGAGTTCATTAAAGTTTATCATTTTGACATAAATAAATAAATAGTTTATTTAATAGGTTAATTTCTTCTAAATAATTTCAAACGTTAGCAATCATCAAATACTTTTACTATCATATTTCTAAAACTTTTTACAATATTTCATCTAAATATTCATTGGGAGCACAGCATTACAGCTCATTTTTTCATCAATAAACTAGCAATATTTTACTAGCTATATTTTCATCAATACAGCATATCATCAGTCGTTAATTAACATCAAAAAAATATGTGAAAAATATTTATGGAGAATTTTAGCAATTATAATTTTGTAAACTATTTTATGAACTATCAAAAGAATGACTATTGGAAATGAGGCAATCTTTAGAGGCATACGATCATAATAGTGAATAAAGAGTTTATGAGTACTTCATAAAGACTGAAGTCATATAATGCCGAAATTGCCTCAAAGGTTCTTTAAGTTGAGGTGATGAATAATTTCTTCGCATTTCGTCAAAATGTTTGTTATTGTTTTATGTGCATTCGAATTTCGCACTGCTAAGTATAAATCATTCGATGAAACCATTAAATTGGCTCATTTAGAATGTGAAAAAAAAAAACGGAAACGCTTATTGGCAAATGATCGTCACGTTTTGAACGAAATGAAGATATTTAGTAAAGCGAAATTAACCTTTGCAATTTGACAGGCCATTTACATTGAGGATTTCTACAATTTCTTTAATTGTTATTGCCAAATGTGAAGATCTATACCTATATATTTTACCTAATATCGGTTAGATTATTCAAACGCTATAAATAAGGTGCAAAGCACTTCGTAAATTTCAAACGATCGAACGGTTAAGATGAAAGAAGCTAACAATGGAAAGACAAAAAATATAAGTAGTACATATGTAATGCTAATCATAATAACATAAAGAGTAAAATTTCTGTTGTCTTAAAAGTTCAGCTGTCTCAACATGGAGGAAATTTGCGTCCGGGAATCTAATTCACTCAGTTATTTTGTATACTAGTACTGAATGGTCACCTACTATTACTCTTTAAAAGAAATTTACTATAAAATACAGAAATGCTTACTACTGCCTCAGGCCAAATATATGAGTATAATAAATCAATTTCGGTAATAATGATTCTATTCCACAAAATATTAGTATATAGATATAAGTTTTCAATTTATCAATGAAATAATAAAAAACGAAAAGAACTAATAATGATCAATAAAACATTTCAACGATAACGTATTGTTGAAGTAGAGCAACGAGATTGTACTCTTATAAAGCAATAACGCACATTGCGAAAAGTAAATCGATGCAGGTATAAAACTATATTTATTGCAACATGGAATAATATAAGAAAAGAATATAGATAGGGTGTTAAAATACCATGTGAAGCAGCTTTGCTCAAAGGGGTGCCGGATCCGCGAATTAGAATCTCAGTTAATTCTAATCTGTATCTATTCAACCGTCGCCCTTTACTTGAACAGGTGGAATGACATATGCTATAGTTAAATGCCTATGAAATATCGACAATAATATTTCATAAGTGACCGAACGCAAAGAGCGATGCATAGGAAATTGTAAAACCTATTATCGACACATAGCGAATTTTAGCGCCACATTGTGCGATCGTTGCAAATGCACACTGCAGTAATTAAACCCAAAAAACTTAGCGTAATTATAATAGAAGTCTTCACACCTCGAACCATAATAAAATTACGAAAAAAAAAGTTACTAGCATTAGCTATTGCCACTATTCGATATCGTTGCTTCAAATTAAAAAAAAAAAAATCTCAGCACTTAAGTAGATGAAATATTGAATTGTTGAATCTATGAATGAGTCTTTGTATCTTTCAAGCGCTTCAACTATCATATCGTGATTATTAATTTAACACAGAGAAAGAGTTAAGTAAAGATTAAATACTAAGTCGAATAACAAAAATACTAGACGATTTACTCAATATGACAATTAACTAGTAATAGAGGGCAGCAGTGAATATGGTTGAACCGCGATAACGTTTTCTTATATTGGTGAACGGTTTGAACAAAAGATGATGCGCAAGAATTTAAATGGTTATATAAATACGCGCTTCAATAATCATTTCACCGCGTTTGATGTGGTATGCATTGTGAATGAGGCATAAAACATATGCATAATCCAGAAATCTAGCAGTAACAAAGGAAGCGAACTAGTCAATCTATTCACAACTTGCAAAAACTAATATGAAATTCACTCTCATAATGGAAACGAGAATCGATGAATAAATACAAGAGAAATGGCGGAAAACAATTCCCATTAATTGAATGGATTACGTTTCCTCAGTGATACCCATGTTCACCACAAAACGATACCTTCTCTGGTTGTTTCTAAAGCCTCTGGAACTCCGCGCTAGAACTGCTGCACCGCTTAATATTTAGAGAGGTCCAGAGCAAATTTGCTGAAAAAAATATTGATAGCGGTTTAAACCAACCTACACTACCTCTGATATTTGCTTTAATGGATGCAGATTTGAAATTTGCAAATGCAGATGAAAGCAGTAAATAGGTATTTAAGGCCTACTCATTTAGAGGAACAAATCACACAAGCTTTTGTTGTGATAACGACAGACAGCATCAGATCGTCCATCATAGGCAAATTTACGAGTGCTTAAAAAAAAAAATCTCAGCACTTAAGTAGATGAAATATTGAATTGTTGAATCTATGAATGAGTCTTTGTATCTTTCAAGCGCTTCAACTATCATATCGTGATTATTAATTTAACACAGAGAAAGAGTTAAGTAAAGATTAAATACTAAGTCGAATAACAAAAATACTAGACGATTTACTCAATATGACAATTAACTAGTAATAGAGGGCAGCAGTGAATATGGTTGAACCGCGATAACGTTTTCTTATATTGGTGAACGGTTTGAACAAAAGATGATGCGCAAGAATTTAAATGGTTATATAAATACGCGCTTCAATAATCATTTCACCGCGTTTGATGTGGTATGCATTGTGAATGAGGCATAAAACATATGCATAATCCAGAAATCTAGCAGTAACAAAGGAAGCGAACTAGTCAATCTATTCACAACTTGCAAAAACTAATATGAAATTCACTCTCATAATGGAAACGAGAATCGATGAATAAATACAAGAGAAATGGCGGAAAACAATTCCCATTAATTGAATGGATTACGTTTCCTCAGTGATACCCATGTTCACCACAAAACGATACCTTCTCTGGTTGTTTCTAAAGCCTCTGGAACTCCGCGCTAGAACTGCTGCACCGCTTAATATTTAGAGAGGTCCAGAGCAAATTTGCTGAAAAAAATATTGATAGCGGTTTAAACCAACCTACACTACCTCTGATATTTGCTTTAATGGATGCAGATTTGAAATTTGCAAATGCAGATGAAAGCAGTAAATAGGTATTTAAGGCCTACTCATTTAGAGGAACAAATCACACAAGCTTTTGTTGTGATAACGACAGACAGCATCAGATCGTCCATCATAGGCAAATTTACGAGTGCTTAACACAATTAGAAACACTAAATACAATTCCTCGAAAAAGTATATCTCAACAACCTCTACGTAAAATAAAAATAACGAATAATTTGTGGAAAAATATTAGCTTCGATTAATAAATAAGGTCCACAACAATATAGCAATCATCAACAGCATTCTTGTGCTGCCATGTACAGTATTTGACTATCGTATTCTTTTGGGAGCTCATTAGTCGAAAGGTGCTTCTACATTCAAAGAAGCTCGCATGAGAATGTGATCACCAAAGAAGGAGGCGCTTAAATTTGAATATTATAGCATATATAAAAATGATAATCTTTATTGGAAAAAGCGATGAAATTTCCCGCTTCTGAGATGTCGGTGGTTTTAAATATTCATCTTCTCCAATACTTTAACCTTATAGCAATAGCAATCGAAATGCCCCATATTTGCACAAAGTGTGTGTGTGTGTGTAAGTGTGTGAAAAAAGCCTCAAGCAAGTCAGATGGGATTATTTCAACTTCAAAGAGTAGTCACTTAATGGAGCATTAAAAGCACTTTTTTGGCATACATTATGCACTCATCAAGCAAATATAAAGTTGTTCACATTCCTTTATTTCGAACCTGTCCTATTCATGCTTGAATGACGCCCACTCAAAAAAAAAGCACAATCTGCGCTTTTTCTGTCAGAATTTTTCATTTAAAAACCAGGAAGTAATTTAGAAGGTAGTTCTTTTGCTGTTTGACAGGTGTTTCGTTGAGCAGGGCTTTAGTCTGTTAAAGATGTGAAGGCGGCATCCCGAAGTGACGAGATTCCAAGTGTATGTGGGAATTAGACCAGAAGAAAATGGATTTGTGAAGGAACATAAACACAAAGATACTACATACTGTGTTCCCATGCATACACATGATTATTGAGGGGATATGCTTGCAACTGTGAGGTGGGGGGGAGAGAGAACTGATGAGATGGAGCGAGTAGTTGAGCTGAAGCGAATTTTTGACATAGTAGAGTCGTAGAGCATTCTAGTACTTTCTGAGATTATTGCGCAAACATTGACCGTTTGTTTTGAGAACATTTAGACTGATCAATGAGCGCATAGATTTTCCTAAAAAAAAAAAAAAAAAACAATAGCGTAGAGTACGTCAAAAACCGCTTCACCTCCATTGCTTTCCCCCTTGGAAACCAGATAGATCTGAGATCTCCAATGCGAATCGACTATATTTTCTTGGATAGAAGCGTAGTATGCTCGAATATCTTTAGATTTCAGCGTAGGACATTCATTTCCAGGGAAACATTTTAATTAATATTCTTAAACATCTTTTATTAGTATTTTATTAGTTTAATATTTAAACATCTTTTATTAGTATTTTATTAGTTTAATAAACATTAAAATAAATATTCTGTATTAGTATTCTTCGAAAATTTTATAGACATTTCTTTTTTCATTTTAGGGTGTTCATTTTTCTTCTAGATGAAAACATATCATTAGTTCAAATAGCATCTTCGTTTTGAAGAAATATTAGATTTTGATAATTCTCGTTTTATGCAAAAAAAAACGAAAACGAATGTAGTTAATCGTTATTCTCTGAATTGATGAAATAAAAACGTGAGAATAGAAAAATTACTGGATGCATTAAGTAACGCTTTTTCGATTGTAATCAATGATGCTGCGTTTTTATTATTCCTTACGGCTATAATGAACTCATTTAATATACAATTATTTACATAGTAATTGCTCAGTAATAAAACCTACTATAATATATTCTTGCAAGAAAAGAGAAGTAACATCTCAATTATATATGCAACTCAAAGATTTGATAATTCGAGGGATCTTTCTAGCTGT
This sequence comes from Baylisascaris schroederi, assembly GCA_006503575.1. Classification (NCBI taxonomy): domain Eukaryota; kingdom Metazoa; phylum Nematoda; class Chromadorea; order Rhabditida; family Ascarididae; genus Baylisascaris; species Baylisascaris schroederi. The sequence continues at coordinate 80,475 of QEWY01000133.1, read as the reverse complement.
CAATAAATGGAAAATAGCAATGAAAAATCTTTCGCCAATTCAGTGTTAGTAAAAAAAAAGTAATATGATGCCGGTTATACAATGAGCAATAATAGAGATAGAATAATCGAAAGAACTTAAATGATGGGATTCCACGAACAAATATTTCTGGAGATTTCCACAAAAAGTATGGAAGCAGCAATATTAGTTATTTGCTATTGACTTTTCACTTGAGCATTTATGATTAATCGTCGCATTACTGGCGCCAAAAAAAAAAGAAATTCAGAGTATGAAATTAGTAAGAAAACAAAATAAATTTATGAAATGCTTAGATAGTTCAAGTTATTAATTTATTGCATTTCAAATGTAAAAAAAAAATTCAGATTTTTTAGTATGTTAGTCAGTATGATGCTGCTTCCTTTAAAAAAATACAATATTCCATTCAAAACTTTGAAGCGATCAATTAAATCGATTTCTGAAAAGAAAAAAAGTGCTCAAAATCGAAATGACGCAACTTATGCTCGATTGTATAACCGATCACCTTTACGATGCACCAACAACACATCGGATTATATTGAAAGATGGCGTTTGCGATGTTGTTGAGCGTAGAGATTTGGATAATGCATTTATTGGCCGCTAATCTTTCTTATAGTGTGAAGCGTTGATTGAAACGCTCATTCAAGAACACTTGAGTAAATTGGCATAGCGCCTTCATGCAAAAAACTTGGGCACTTATTTTTGAAAATTTAGCTCGCTCTCCACACTGAAGTTTATGTAAGTCGAAGAAAAAAAAAATAGCACATCACTAACAAATCTTTACCATATTTCACTATTCATGTACTTCAAGATAGCATAGCAATATGCTAGAGATATGATCGTTCGGGTAATTTGAATAATTTTTTTTTCCATATCAACAAATTTAAATGGTTAGTTGATATTTTTGAAGCTTAGCTTGCCGTTTCTTCGCATGAAGCGTACTGAAAATCGGCTATCTGAGTCACAGCATCATTCAAATATCACTAAAAAACCAATAAACCGGTGGTGCTGTTAATTTTTTCGATAGGTATCGCATCAAACACAACAAGAAGCAATCGAATATCGAACCGAGGTATTTCTGATAGTATAAAATCATAGCCATTCTTTTCGAATTAAATATGCTTAGACACTGAAAAATACCATCTGTTCCCAGAAGAGTGTTTCAAGTGACCGTTACGGTCACTGAGTGACCATTGAATGGCTTTAAAAAATTTGCTAATGCAATTAACTGAATGTTAGTTGTTTATCTTCAATATATCAAAGAACAGATTGAGCTGATTGTTTATGAAGGCAATATTTATGATTTTCTGTATTCGTGTTTATGCTGCAATCTATTCTTTAGGGGATAAATCAACATGACACATAGGTGAACCGAACTCATCGAGGTGGATAATCAGAATAATAATAGATGCCGTGGAATGCAAAAAGTATGAAATTTTTTGGCATTTTCTTATTACGTTTCACATTTCGAACTTGCTAAACTTTTTATTATCACATCGTTGTTTAGCATTTAGATCAGCGCTATCTTTCTTCGAAAACGATATAAACCGAAAATATAAAGTCGATCAATAAGGTGTAATAAATCTTCGATGAATTTCATAAAATAGCCTTTAATGAACTATCAAGAGTAGAAGCGAAAGCACTTATGCCAGTACTTATCGCTTTTGCTCTTCTATGAAGCATTCTCATAATTACCGATAAAATAGCGTTAATGCGATTCATAAAAACAAAACGGAAGTGGAATGCACCAATCAAACAAAGCATTGAATCCTCTTCATGGAAACAGCTATAAAGCCTCGAATGTTCAACGAATACAAACGTCTCCACGAATAACGAAAAATTGAAAAATTGCAATATATGATTAGTGAGGAAAATGAATGCTGAAGTTGGAGGGATGAGATTAATTCGGCAGTGATTTTATTATTGCATATTAATCTTTATGCAGTAAGCACTGTGATCAGCAGATAAAATGAAGTAAACAGGCGTAGGAAGTTGAGTTATTCAGCTTATGAGCGATAATATGAACTTGAGGATATGATGGAAATCGGATCGCTGACATGAAGGAGTGGATGTTGCTTTTTAGATTCAAGAAAAAAAACACTCCTCCTGCATTCGACAAAGTGAAAGATTTTTACCTCCTTCGTCATTTTGCGTTCAACTGCACTCATTGAAAAATTCAAGTGGAATTTGAAATTGATCCATTTAAATATTTTCTTTTCGAATGAATGAGACTTTCCTTTTTTTGGATGAAATAAAGCACAAGTAACGATAGTTATTTGTTATGGAGCAATTGCGATGAAGCAATTGTTGCTTCAAAGTGAAAAGTTTGTAAATTTAAAAATTGCAAAAAATATCGCAGCAAAATCGAAGTTAAAAATTGCTTTGTCATTAATGAGTACACTATTCAGTAGTTGCATCTGGAACATAAAGACAAAAATATTGCTAAAAATCGAAGCTATTTCATGTTCCACAGTTGAGCCGTATGTGTGCGCGTGTGCGTTTGTGTGTATGTGTGTGTGTGTGTGTGTTGTGTGTGTGTGTGGTATGAATGTGTGTGGTGTACTTACAGTGTGCGTGTGGCTTGCTCGGGTATGCATGTAGTGTGCGTGTGCTGTGCGGGTGTGATCCGTACGTGTGTGTGTTTTCGAAAAAAGTGGAACTTCACGAATCAATGCTGATCAAGAATATTAATCATACGGTACGTCATGCATGGAAACTCCAGCGAAGAAAATCCAGCGAAGCGCACTATCACAACTAAAGGAAGTAAATAAAAGTCCTGAAAAGGGAATCGCTTATCTCAGTGAATGATTTGCAAGTCAATTTCAGCATTAAAATTTAAAACATTCAGAAATTTAAGACTTATCAAATCAAGAGGATCATCCATGTACTACTGGCAGAGTAAAAAGGTACCAAAATGGAATGTGGTATATGCAAATTTTCAAATAATGCCCAAGTTCCCTCGAATTATTGTGCTGCTTGCACGAGGGCATGAAACAGATTTCAAGGCTCAAGAAGTTTGAGATCAAAAAATGAAGCCAATTTGATGATAGCCACACATGGAAGCCTTATGAGTAAATAATAATCGAAGGATAAAGATCTTGGAGAAATAAGAGCGATGATAGTTGAAAATTGGCTAAAAGAACCAAATTAAAAGATTAAAAAAGAGCATACATCGTTTGAAGTTTCAACAAGTAAATGTTTACAAAACATCAGCCGAGAAATAGTTCTTCTGGCGATTGTTTCAACGATGTTTGATAATCCAATCTTCCCATAGAGGCATATTGGCTCAAAGTTTACTCTTAATGCTGCAATGATCTTACTGCAAAAACCTATAGCAATAATAACTCTAGCTCAACAATAATGATATAATAATGTTGCCTTATTTACCAGTATTCAGGATTAAAAGTAATGAGGCACCACCTTTGTTAGTCAAATCCATCCGACACTAATCTTTCACCAACATACGGATTCCGGCTATAAATTTTCTCATAATCGTTTATACATGGAGATATTAAACGCGATTTTGAATAAATAAATTTTCATTTTTTCTAAATTGGGTGCAATTGCATCCCATTCTAAAATTTGCTTTCATGTAGCGATATGAATGCCGATGCCAGTTCACTTCGGCACGAAAATTGCAACTATATATGATTTCTTGTGCGTTTGCGCTTCGCTTTATTCACCATAAACTTCGAAACAAAAAATCTCTTAGATTTCATTGATTTTCTTCTTGCGAACATCATGTGAAGTTAGGGATCATAAAAATGTGTTTATATGTACCAGATATAAAACGTTAGGGGGGGGGGGGGGGGGGGGGGGGGGGGGGGGTGGGGGGCTCCAAATTTTACGCTTTTGCAGCAACTGAATGGAATTGAGCTATTGAAACAATTCGAGGAGTCAGTGAGACATTGAATCCTTTTACATAGCTCGTAAATGCATCTAAGCGAAAAGAAGCAACAAAAACTGCATTCGTGCGTAAAAACGAACTGGTATCCACCGATGCATACATTCGACTCATAGCCCTCATTAGTCCTCTCTGCAAAAATTGCATTTTTGCTCCGTTTACATAGAAATTTTTTCAATCATTGCTATCGAAAATATAGTTGAAGTGAAAAGTACGACTTGATCGCTCCGAAGTATATAAAGTAGAATTAATAAAATAGTGCTTTGAATTAAATAATAATAGCTAATCGCTTGTTGATTGGATCGTATTATTGAAGCGTAGTCGAAATTTTAGGTTAGGAAATTTCTTTAAGATAATGAAGCAATCAACTTATGAACTTTTAAGAATTATATTACAAAAAATTCATTTCAAATAATTTGGGTGATGAAAAAATTTTCTAATCACAACGAAGTAAACCTATTGCTCAGAATATTTATATGGAAAAATGTATTTATTCATGATCTAATGAGAACAATTCATTTTTTTCTCGATAAGGCTAATAAGACATTCGTCTATTTTTGCTTTGTAGAAAGCATCGGTTATGAAGAGATTGGTCACCGAAATTAAACAATCAAATCTGATATGATTAGCATTCTATTTCATAAAGCTACTTTTTAAGTCAACATATTGCGTGCAATATACAGCCGAATGAACGAAGTTTTCTTCTAAGAGTTGAGATGAACGATGCTAATTCTATGGAAATGAATTCAACAATGAGAGAATGTTAGTGAAAAAAAGGGAAAAAGAAAAAAACATAAAATACAATTGATAGCGGCAGTCTTTTTCGAGTAGAATTTATTTTAATTATCTTATGTAAGGCAACGGGCTATTGAAAAGCGATAGGCTTTAAGAAGCCGTTCTAAAGGCCACTAAGATTTTCCTCTCTTCGATACATCCACGCCCACGGAGTGTAAACGATGTATCGACTTCGAAACTTTGAAATTGCTCAAGTTCGACAAAAATTTCGAACATGTTTATTGCATCGCATGCGCAAATTTCATTAAGTAAGGAAAAACGGACTAGTGGAGCAAAAGCGTCGAATATCGGAGTGCAAAGATTTGATAATGATTTGATGCGAGAGTCGGAAATATTAAAAAAATGATGCAAAAAATTATTCGGCTTTATCGCGAGAAACATTCAGCTCAAGTTGATCTATTATAGGTGCGATGGACAGGATGTTAGTAACAAAATAGCGGTAACATTCAATGGACCTAATTGTGAACGAGAATGCTGCAATCATATAATATTAAGCTTCACTTAATAGCTTTTTCACAGTTTTTTTTTCTAAGAAATTCTCTGCATTAATAAATTCAATGAGAGAAACTTTTGCGAAAAAAAAAAAAGAAATTTCGAAAAAAAAAGAAATAATTTCGGCAAAAATTACTTATCTGTACACATCTAATCAACTTATTTGCATAAAGTTTAATTAGCGCTCATACATTTTAGCTACGTCGAATTATTCCTTTAATTGCCGTTTGCATGTTCGATTGGTTAGATTCTCTTTTTTTTTTTGTCGTTTTAATTAAACTTCACAATTCTTTCATTATGCACAATTCTACACGCATAAAGTTCATTTACCTATATTTTTTTCTCTATTTAAAGCTGTCATTTTTCATGAATCCCTTTTCATTTATTTGAGTCGAGGGTGATAGCGTAGATGAATTTTCAACAAAAAAATTTTTACAAGGATTTCTTAGAGCAAGTATCACCGAAATTAAAAAATAGCGATCGAAAAGATAATTGGCTATAGAACTCGTTGATAATAGAACGACAAAAGTGCATTAAGACTAATGGGATAGGTATAGCAATCAAGCTGGGTCGTTGCAGAGAAAAGTTTGATAGTGGGTGGTGATATCGTTTTGCCACTCAAATACAACGTTACTGAAGGAAAATTTATGCCATAAGTAGCAAAGAGACAAGAAAAAAGAAATGTTTATTGCTGAAAATATTATCAAAAAGTTGTCAATTCTGCTTTAGTCCAATGAAATCCCACATCTCTCTCAATTCCATCCTCTCTTATTAATATGTTCTTTCTGAAATATATCTTCCTCTGAACAGTTCCTATCTCGAAGAAATTTGCTTTCAAAGATCAACCCTCTCCGCCTCCATTCTCATCGTTAACCTCCTCCTCCTGTTATGAAGGTAAGAACGGCCGTTTTTACTCGCATTAAGCGAATGAAAAATTGGCCAACCTTCGACGTTTTGCCAAAATATGCAGAAAAACTATCTGCGCATCTTTTATCAATCACTATCCCTTACCCTTTTGCTAACTCCCAACTCAGTCAACTCATTCGCATTCTAAAGATCCTGAAGAATTCATGTCCCGTGAATGCTTCATTCGAAGCTCATTCTAGACCCCTCATCGAATATTCGTTGCTCAGAGTTTCTCGGGAACTTACATGTATATCTGGAAAACGTTGAAATTTTCTTTCTCGGCCAGAATTTTTTCTTCAAACTCACACAGATAGACGAAAAGAACAACTAATACCAGCTTCTCTTAGAATTTATACGATGACAACTTATCCAAAACTCAGCAATCTCTGAAAAAAAAAACCACAAATGTGAGTTCATTTAAATAGCGGAACAACTACGATTCCAATAAGTAAATTTGAAGAGCGCTTTTTTTTTACAACGAATCGAATGCTCTCACGATAAGCGAAATCGCACAAATAATCTATTAATTCGTACATTATAGCTGATGGGATTTTTCCGAAAGTGATGGGCGCATATAAATTCTGCCAATAGAAGAGAAATACTTTCCCAAATATGCGATAGGCTAATGAGAAATGAAATCGGACAAAGCGATTCTCATCGTTCTCTTGTTAACGCTTTTATTATATTCGCGTGTATTAAACGCAACATCATATTCAGCTTATAGTGCTTATTCTTGAATTGAATAAATAATTCATTAAAGCGCTAATTTTCGATTTTTTATTGAGCAGCGATGAGCCTTATTAAGTTCACTTCACAATGTTCTTGAAAGCGCATTCGCCTCATCATATGCATTTTCTTGGAGCACATATATTACTTCGTTCATAAGGAACCCAACAATGAGACATTCAGAACAAGTTAATTTTTCGCTTTAATTTATCGTTTTAAGGAATTTCCCGTTTGAAGAAAGCATTCACTCAAATGATAGTGGTTTTACTTGCGTTTGTGTAGTGTTCATGAAAGCCCCATATAGCACATAGACCTCATCCACTTACTGCATCTTACTGAAAAAAAGATATGTTTAATATCCTCGTGGTTTCCTTCTTTATGAGGATACCATTCAAATATTTCAATGATAGATTTCCGTATCGTTTTGATTACCATTATTAACAGATGAGCATTGAACAAAACCTCTCAATGAGTGATCTCTTTTTAGGATTTCAAGGATACGCTTAACAGCGCAAACGATGCGATTTTAACAATGAATCCGAGAAGCAACTTTCTTGAAAAAAAATTTTTTTTTTGATGATTACTCGTTTATTTGCAACAATCTTTATTGGAAAAGTAATTGAAGCATTATGGACAATAAAAATTGACAACAGCATAACTTCGTGGATTGTTGCAATGTAAAAGAATTACTCTATATTGCTTTGATAAATTCTCATCAATTATTTTATCTCAGCTTCACTCATTTTAAAAAGAATGCAACAAAAATTATTTAGCCATATAGGCAGATTGTTGTTTGTAACGTTTTGTTGTTTGCAACTTTTATTTGATACTTAAAATGAAAATTCCTACGAGTAAATAAATATTCATGAGAAACACTCCACTAAAATTGAAAACTCCTCAGATAATGCGAAAAAAAATGCATGCAAAAGAATGTTACATTAATGATACTTGCCAACTACAGATTATTCTAAATGTTTTTTTTTTCCTATAGGGTTTGCAGTCTTGGCGTCACATGTTTATCAGCTCTCATCAATTCGTCTCTTCTTTGATTATATTCTGTTCTTTTTTTTAAATTTTGTCGATCACAGTTTGAGTAAATAGGGAGATGTAAATGGTCAATATATAGGGTGACCCACAAGTAACAGTGTGTTGTTGATGGAGACGTAATTCTACGAATTTTGAATCCCTCTGGAGTATATTTAAAAAATTTTATTTCAAGACAAGCATAACTAAACATTACTAAACATTACAATAAACACTGATCAACGCAATTTCGTCTGAGCGCCATGAAGCTCAATGGATGTCCGACGGCAGCATGAGGAAATGCTCAGGTCACACTGTCTGGTCACCATGAAAATGTGTTCTTGTGGTCAGTGCTTGGTAAAACTCATTCCGTTCTGAAGCAGTGAAGATTATATATATTATATATATATATATAGTTTTACTTTTATCTACGTATATTTAACTGTATATATATGGTTGTCTACTTTTTGTCTACTTTTAACTGAATGGCGCAACGATGTTGGCAATACGCTTATATTGAGTAGTCAAACGCAAGTGATGTACACAATTGCAGAAATTGCTATGATTGTCTCTGCGATAGCTATTATTGCATCTGTCTGGTTCTCTACTTTTATGCATTTCAACTCACGCGCTGTTGACTACGAAGATGATATACCCATCGCGCATAAACTTACCGACTAAGCAAATTTGTGGGATATACACATCGCCTAGAAATGTGGGTAACGGAGTGACGGTTACATGAGTGCGTGTGTGTGTGTGTGTGCGTAGGGGTGTAGATGCGTGCGGTGTGTGTTTGTGTGTTTTCATATTCAAGGTTCTTTTGCAAATGCACGCCCACATCGAGTGCAAAAAACGGAGAAAATGGAACAAACGCGCAAAAAGATATCGATGAAAATGCTTAAGCATCAAAGAGTATACGACCAAGGTAATCTGGATGAAGTTAATAACTTGAGTAACCAGTAAAAAAAGGTTTAAGGTTTAATTACCCAAGTTTGTGCTTGACGTGCTATGATTATGGCTGAAAGATCCGAAATGCAAGCATAAATTATCATTCCGTCTCTACTCGACGCTAAAATGATCGTAACCAAAAACGAAAAATGACATCCCTATAAGCGGTCGAATGAGATGAAGTTTACGAAAGGGTGACACAGCTCGTAATTACCTGTATCACGCCTACGCACACATATCATACCCCCCACGCACACCCTCGTACGCACATACGCTCACCTCTGCACACACGCTCGCCCGCCCCTGCGGACACATGCTCCTGCTCCCGTGTACATGCACAAACGTCACTTTATTGCCCACGGGCACATCCATTGGCAATGACAGGACTCTTATAATCGCAACGCAGAGTGCGAAATTGTGTGGCAAAGGTTTCGGACCCCCATTTGCATGCGTGGATATGCGCGATGCATACACCATTTTGTGGTGATAAAAGCGCGTGGGTTCCAATGCGTAGAAGTAAAGAAGCAGACAAGCGCAATAATAGCTATCGCAGAGGTTTGGCTACCCAACATAAGCCTTATTGCCAACATCGTTGCGCCATGCAGTTTGATATATATATATATATATATATATATATATTACATTTTCATGGTGAAACTTTATTATGTATAGAAGGACTTCGCCGAGTTGCCAGACAATGTGACCTGAGCATTCCTTCATGCCACCGCCGGACTCCAGAGTGATCAAGACTGCTGTCACTAACTTGAAGAAAGGAGTACTGTCGAGGATGCATCTCGCAGTCGGACGTCCATTGGGCTTCATGGCGCTCAGACGGAATTGCGTTGATCAATGTTTACTGTAATGTTTAGTTATGCCTGCCTTCAAATAAGACGTTTTTAATATTTCCCAGGGGGATTCAAAACTTGTAGAGTTACATCTCCATCAACAACACACTTTATTTCTGGGTCACCCTGTATATTGACCACTTACATCTCCATGTCGACCTGAACTGTGATTGAAAAAATTTTTAAAAAAAAAACGAACAAGATATAATCAAAGAATAGACCAATTAATACGTGTTGATAAACACGTGACGCCAAAACCGCAAACCCTATAGGGTAAAAACATTTAGAAAAATCTGTAGTTGGCTGCTATATATAGACGAAAATAGATTAATGGAAAAGTTAAACTAGCTCAGGGAAAAGGAATCTGAATCAAAATTAGCTACATCTTAGGCTCTGAAATAAAATATACTCATCTCTGCTACTATGAGTGCGATTGTTATATCGCTGTTCACATATTCGATGTTCGTCCGTAACGATGTATATATCACACTATTGAGAACTCAACTGGAAAGCCTTTCATCTTTAGCAAAACATTTCTAAATGAATCAAATGTGACGATCATATCGTAATTTTTGGTTAACCGTCAGAATGAATGAGAATGCTTCAGATAGGTTCAAGGTTTCATCAAAAATCGGGATCCTTAAAAAATGGATAATTTCTTCTTTATCCACAACTAGGAATGATAAAGCTACGGATAAGATGGAGTGGAGGCAGAGATAATTAGACTGACAGCAAATTCTTATGTTCAAATGTAATGTAGGGTTTTACGATGATACTGGTGTGTCACTATCGCTCGGAGCAGCGTATTAATCTACGCGCACAAAAAGACATCCTGTAATTCGACTACTCATTTCATCCTGAAATATGGAATAAATTTAATTCATTATTTGGATCTATACCTGTATTTAGATCTATACCTGCACCTCAGTTGATTCCTTTCCATTACACATAATCTTAAAAGCATGCCAGCTTTCTCAAACTAAACTATTGTTGGTGCACAGCACCCTCCTTGATGAACAATTAGTGCTATTGCCCAACGCAGTTAAGCAACGGAAACGCTGGCTGTTATGGAAGGAAGAAAAAATGATTATAGGATAAGAGTGACGATAGAGATCCAATCGCTTCTTCTAAATGAAATTAGCACGCATAGAGCGATCCACTAAAGCTCATTATTTGCTTCAGATTACCATTAAAAAATCTTTTCTCATTGGTTCTTCCTCATTTAAAAAATCCACAAGATTTTCCATAAGATTTTTACTGTTGGGTTTTTCTTACTTAAATAAATCATTTTATTAGAGAATAAAAAAAGAGTACAATTACACCGCAAAAGAAAATAGAAGAATTTTTTTTTTCCGACAATATCCTTTCAAATGAAAGAAAAGCAAATAAAACAAATGTTTAGAAATGAGCAGTTCGTTGGAGACAGACGGCTCGCGTTACTCTTCCTCGACCAATCGCAGCAAATGACTTATTTCAACTCCACAAGCATACGAATAATCTTGCCACCTTAAAATTTTTTAAAAGTAGCTTATTTTTCACTAAACAACCATTTTCTTTCATGCCACCCTATACTGATGCTAGAATTTTTCAACTCCTCAGCGTTTAGCTTGAGAAATGCCCAAACAGGCGATCAAAGAAAGCAATATTATGAGCAAAAATATGTGCCTATAATACTTATGGATCACAATCAACACATATTGCGCTATATTCGCGCAGTTAGCTTTCTTTATTCGTATTTGGCTAATGAAATTTTTTTCAAAGGCGGTGATGATTAGGGAAGGCTGAAGGTGACCTATTACATGAACAAAATATATATATAATTGCATATATTTATGCGTATTCTTGAAGACAAAAGAACGATCTTATAAGAAAAATTCGAATATTCATGAGCGATTTATATTCTTGCATTGTCGATATTGCAATCTTTGAGGAAACATTAAATTTTAAAATAAAAATTGCACTTATGTCACCTGAATGTTTTATGATTTAATCTCATGATCAGTGATTGCATTCCTTAATTCACTAACGGGGTTTCATTGTTTGATCACTTCATAGATTTATTCTCGCAATTCTATTCATTACTCAGCTAACGATTTCGTTTAGATATTTTAACTACATTCTTAACACTCTTACAATACGGGCACTCTAAACATTGTCAAAAATTTTTATCTAAATTTTATGCAAAACAATATCACTAAAAAAATTGCAACAACTATTTCATTGCATTAAATGCAATAAGTAGCATACGATATCGTTAATATTCCTCACGTTCGAAATCGTCGATTTTATGAAAGTATTTGAAGGGGTGAAACTTTTCGTTCAGCAAAGTGAGATGCTTTTTGTGTAACGGAAATTACGACGCACAAACGGAGCTAATTACATATAAATTGATTCATAGATGAAAGCATTCGAATGGCAAGAAGGCCAGTAGAATAATTACCTTTTGCAGTTGGTGAGCAGCGAGTAACTTCAGGAGGTGGGGTAAGCACTCGGAATTTCAGACTTCCTGTTTTGATATTTTAGAATTCCTGTTTTAAGTTTAAATGGATCGCTAAGATGCCACAGACAAGATTCAAAGACTTTAGCTGTGGGAGGCAAAAAATATATCTCTACCACTGCATTTCTGGGCACACCACCTAATGCAAGACAATCTTTCAACTTATCAACGTATTCATAAAAACTAAAAATATGTAATTCGAAATACATCTCTCTAAAAGACATAAAAATTCATCAAATAGTTATAGCTCATAATCACAAAATTACACATTTTAAAAATGAAAAATGGTTGATTTGAAGGGCAGGCATGCGTCAGTATTGAAGTTACTAGCTCTTTCAACAGTAATGACACAAAAAAAGGCTGCTTCAGAAAGTGGATTTAAAATAAGCCCCATAGTGATTTTAACGATTCTGCTTGGCCACCAAAGAATATAAGAGGAATCGTAGATGTCAGCTTTCAGTTTCAACGTTACACATCATACGTTCATTAAGCTACGCCTCCATGCATTTCTTTCCGGGCTTTATTCCCTGTTGATGGAATCGAAAGGGTGCGCATATTCGTCAGGATAAGTGAAAATCGAACTGAGCCGTACGCTTTAGAAGTGGCTCATATTAAAATTTGAGCCGTCAATACATCGCGTTTAGTATAAATTGCGTTCGCTTTGCAAGCATCATAGAAATGAGCCTTTTAGAGACTCGTTTTGTTTGCCGCTTTGATCGAATCGAATCGAATCGAATTTTAGAATCGAATTCCCGAGAAGGAGCATTTCTCGCCTGAGAGGGACCCTTGCAACTGCATGAGGCACTTGCAAGTTCATTATAAACTTCTCGCATTCACTCTCAAATTTTTTTTTATTAACTCTTCTATTGTCTCGTTAATGTATCAAGTTCTCTATATTTTTAAATTTACTATGAGCTTTCACATCAGAATGCTATGACAAATACGACTCTATACATTACAACAACTGCTAAGGATTCTATATCTTTATTCCATCTGTAAAAATAGATGTTTCTTAGTAGACATTAAGGAATTAAACTGATCATTGGGTGAGCAACTGTTCGATTGAAATTATTCATTATTGATTTCGAAAAAGATAAGAAAGCACTTCTTTAGGTTGTTCGAGATTAGAACATGATGACATTACATTTCCAAGTAAACCATGAATTTTCAGATATTTAGCACTACCTATATATATATATATATATATATATATATTATAGATATAGATATAGATATAGATATAGATATAGAAATAGATATAGGTATAGATATAGGTATAGATATAGATATAGATATTGCCAAAAATATTTGAAAACTATACGGTTATATTTGAGGGCTAAATTTCTCTCCCCATCTTGCAACCTAAACGTAGAGATATATCTCGAAGGAAGCTTAATATTACATAAAACTATATCTCTGTGAACAAAATAGTATAAAGCAACCTACTATGAAAATTATTCGAATATTTATCATAACGAACTCCAATAATTAGCATTTTTTGACTGCATTAGATAGTGAGTGCTAAGAAATGAGCTAAAATTAGGGAATTTATTGAGAACATTTGTCATGCTTTCGAAATGCCATCCGACAATTTGTCTTTATTGTGAATCTTATCAACTATAGAAAAGCAATCAGCTGCTAAGCCTATTATTAAAATTGGCTGAATTCACATTCGATCAAAAATGCGCCCAAAACATGACAAAAACAAGATTCAATACAAAATTCGATAAATATATAAAATGTTTCGAATATCTATTCAATTTCTAGCGAATATTTGCAGCTTGCAATGATATGTATTGCAGAACAAAAAAAAACATGGAGATCTTTACCAACTTCATGGGAAATATGTATAGTATGCCGAGTTGCCAAAATCATTTTTACGCCGCTTTAGGTCAAATAGGTCAAATTGTCAAACATTAAGTCATATGCGCTAAAATTCGATCCTTTATGAGAAAGTGCATTTTTTAAAGGCTAAACGTTCACTACGAATTCTATTCACTTATCAAAAGGATAATCTCCTGCATTGATTTACCTGTATTACTATAATAGTTGCTGGTTTTATTGAATTTTTATGTGAGAACTTCTAAAGGAAACAATAAAAGATTGAATCAAAACCTTTTAGAAGCCGGAAAACAATAGAAGATCGTTCTTAAATAGAACGCCTCTTCTCAATGGAAGAGATCTCTTGAATATAACGTCAATTTTAATGTTGAAAAAATGGGGTAGCGATGTTTCCTGGGAATATGATGTTTGTAGATTTCAGCGAGTAAATACTGCATATTGAGTCTAATCCATATACAGTCCCAATGCATTGCATAACGCTTCTGGCGCAGATATAACAACAAGCAGCACTTACTTAGAGATACAATGAAGGATATTGCTTGGAACAGATAGCATTTCCAACGGCAGTTAATAATACGCCAACGAGAAGTAAGGAGAGCAATAATGTCGAGAGAGTTTTCTCGTCCTCAGCAATATTTTCGAGGATTTTATGTTCTTCATAACAAAAAAAATATATATATTTCTCACAATTCCATATCGAGATCTACTGATTACAACATAAAATCCTCCCTAAATTTTTGGGATCAAAAAAAAAGATGATTTTTCATAGTAAATTTATTCATTCAGAAGTTTGCGACATGCAAAGGCTAGACAATGACATAGCAGCCATAAAAACGTTGCGCTTTTCTTATAATACACAATACAGCTAGGATCTTGCTCTACTTTTGAGAGTTCGAAGAAAGCTGGACGTTTCTTTTTGCATGCAATATGACGTTGCGGATTCATTTAAGTATTTCGTTTTTTGAAGTATTTCAGTGAAGTACATTTGAAGTACATTTAAATATTTCAGTGAAGGCTTATCCCAAGAATAATAAGAGAGGCTTATAGGTCAGTGGATTTGTAAGAGGATGGGGGAGGGGGATGGGGAGGGGGGGATAAGCTTACCTGTTGGGTAGAGAAAATTGAAGAAATATTGGCGTTTACAATTTTATGTTAATGTTCAATGTAGGTGTTTATTAGTCTATTTCGAACAAAACGTTCGCAGAAAAAAATATCTGCAAGAGAATGAGATCGCTGGTACCTAAATAAAAATTTCATCAACGCTCTTGAATCACCTCGAATAACGACCTTGAATTATTTGTTTGGATAGAATGATGTGATTTGTGTCACTATTATTGCATTTCATTCCTATAACGTTTTATCTTGAAATCAGAGCAATATTTCTAAAATATATCGGTAATCCTTATCACTCCATTGCTCGATCATCAACCTTTATCACTGAAATATTGCTAAGCCAAGGAATATTCTGGGATTAGGTTCTGACCAAAATTGCGGATTTCTCACTGCATTCTGCAGCAGCACCTACTACACCTGCTGACCAAAACGCGCTCCGAATTCACAAATTTGGTAAGAACCTGATTTGCATCCTGGAGGTCGTGTTTAATTGAACGAATTCAGATTCTCTGGCCGAGTTTCAAAGCTTTTAAAGCTGTTCGAGCGTCTCGTGACTTTCAAGTGGGAAGATCAGCGATCGATCGATCGATGGATTGATCGAAAATTAGATGTTATTACTAAGCCGAATGAAATTACCTTTAATTATGAAAAGATTAATTAAAGTTTTCAGAATTTGAGCACTGCAACGGGATATTAACAATTAGTGAAGTTCAATATTAGTGCATAGCTTAAAACAAATAAGCAACTGCCAAATCTAATTTCTAAATACAAGATTCATTTAATGCGACATCCAATTAAGATATTATACGCTAAAATCATACCTTTCATATGGCGAAAATAAAAGAGACACTCATTATAGGTATGGTTACATATATGTCTAAAAAGTGGTATTCACTTCATCTACTGCTACAACGTTTTATCGCATAGACTTTTAGAGATTTTGAACAACACAAGCTGTTCTTTAGATATTTTTAACATATCGAACGATACAGACATTGGTAAACGTTCTCATATGAGTTACAGAATAATCATTGCTTGCTTTTATTCATAATATTGTGATGTTGAAATGTTGCTGATGATGGAAACCCTTACTTTACTCTTATAGGCTTCGCCTTCCATACATATCGACTTTGAAAAGTTGCACTAAGGTTGCCACTAATTTTGACGTTCGCGGAATTGGAAGTAACATAGTCAACTGCGATTAGTAGCAGTAAAATTAACGCCTCACAAAGTGACCTTAAAATAGGTAGGTGGGGGAACGAGGAGGCGGGTAGGGAAGTTTATTACACAATAAAAACCGTTCAAACTCTTAGTTAAGATTTACCTGTAAGATAATAAAGTTACATCTTTATTGAAATATTTTCGACCTTTATCATATAAGTTGTGTTCAAGCAAATTTTTCAACAAAAATATACTCTTACAATCTTATATGATATATGAAACTAGTAAGCAATCTTAACATTTTTCTTTCAATTAGCCAAGATCGGAATAAACCCCTAATAAAGACATAAAATATAGAACCTTTCAGATGAAATTACCGGATTACGAGGAGCTCGTAGAACAATCCGGTCAATTATCACTCAATTAAGTTTTTATCTTCATTCATCGTTCTGGCCATAATTAACAATCAGTTGTGACCAGAATGATGTCATAATGTCAGATGATGTCATAGCAACCTATTGCAGACATCCAACTGCATAGATTATTAATTCAGACGAAGCCTTGAAAAGAATACAAGTGGTCGACTTTTTTTTGATCAACGAGATGAGCTAACATCAAGCTTCCGCATATTAAACGAAATGCCGTTGGCAGTTGATGTTGTATTCTAATCGAGGAGCATAAATATTCAAAAAGCAATATAAAGGAAGCAAATTCATTCATGCAAATTGCAGTTGCTTTCTCTAATTGTTTCAGCGTCACCGCACCATGTTCTCAACGGATGTAAGAATTTTTTTCTGGATAAGGCGCAATATCTCGATGTGCTATCGAAAAAATTAATCGATCAAAATGATTCAAATCGACAGATCAATGATGCATTTTAAAATTGCATTATTAGACTAAGATCACTTTAAAAAATCACATTTTTATAGTCAGTTTCATTTGTTGCAAAATAATTCATCATTGCTACGCATTTTCTCGCTACTGCTACACATTACTAAACATTTTAAATAGCAATGATATATTAAAGACTCCGTTGATAAATATCAAAATTTCTAATGAAGAGGCGATTTGGCAAAAGAACAAGAATTTCCCCATCACAGCTATTGAATTTTTAAAATAATAAATGTTAAGTAATAAGTTGAAATAATAAATGTTAAAAATCTTTTAAAAAATCCGTCGATTGATTCGGCAGGTGAAATGCAAAGACAATTTGATCAATAGCTAGCATACACTACCAGCCCTTGTTCCTTAAGGTGCTAACAAATGAGGTCGTTAGCATGGAACTCTCTAGAACTCTAAAAATCGAGTTTAATTCACCGCTGCAATTCACGCTTTAAACGTACCGTAGGTAAAATAATAACGACGCAATTTGCAATGCAATGCAATGCAACGCAATGCAAGAATAACGTTGCAATGCAATCAGTCGCTCTAAGCTTTCATTAAAAACAGCTTATGCACTGTTGCTGCTTTACGTAGCAAAGAACATGACAATAACTCCTAATGGATATGTCATATTCTATGATATGTGACGTCATACACCATATTATTTTTATGATACACTCTATTTTATTATATCATCGAATGAATAGATGAATAGCGTATCGTAGTATATCACTACTCAATAATATTGTCCTCATTGCTCTAGCCTAAACAGTTGTTCTTTAGTCATTTCTGATTGCTTTATCTCGTCAAAAGTAAAAAAAGCTGATCTTTATTATATCATTGCCTTTATCGTGATATAAAGAAGATAAATTAATTTTTTTTCTAATTTGTAAAAAAAAACCCTCAGTTTTTTCGCCATTTCCTCTCTTTCTACTCTCCCACCCCCTTCCTTTCCCTTCCTCTATTTCCCTCTTTCTCTTAAAATAGATGAATTTATAGTCTAAAGAGCGATCATTTCGATTTTGCCTCATCCAACACGATTGGCAACTATATTTTATTAATATATTCATAAGTTTCCATTAACATGATGTGCTAACAGACAAGAAGCAAAAACACAATAGCTGTTGCCGATGATTTCATGTTGAAGTTTATCTAAGGACTAAACAAATATAAATGTTAATTCCATAAAGCAGCAAATATGAATAATGCAAAAATAAAGGAATGAGCAGAGATGGCATAAAATAAAGGAACCTTTGTAATCTTGCTTAATCAATTCCACAATTACTTCAAAAAGAGAGAACATATATGGAGTAATGCCTCTATATTTAAAACAAGCTGATTGCTTAAAATATTATATTATAAAATTTGTTATATTTTATTTATTTATTTATTNTGAATGTGAATGTTTGTATGTGGTAAGATATAGATATAGATGATCAGAGAACACAGCCGCGCACTCGATAAGATTGGAATTGTGTGGTCACATATAATTCGCTATTGAGCACGTAATCCTGACTCGATTTACGGCTCCATTCAGCTATACATTCATTACAACAGCTGCTCTGCATTTTATATGATTTGATAATGAGAAGCCATCATTCCCCGAATAATGCATATCCATAAACGATAATAAACCCTTCAAAAAAATATTTTACTTTCTTATACTATCACATTTCAATGAGTTTCTTATCCCCTATGATTTTATTGCCACTGAATCTTCCTTAAATAGCGCAACAAACTAACAAAGTGAAAGCAATTCATAAAATTTCACCCGCAATTAGGCATTTGTTGGAATACGTTCTATAAAACATCTCCTCCATGTATATAATATGGTCGGTAGTTTAATTTTGATTAGGATTGCACAACAGCTGAAGTTTTTTTTATAGCACTCCCTCTCCCGTCCCCTCCCTTTCCTAGTCGTATTTGAATGGGAATGACCATGAGCAATTTTAGATGTTAAACGTTGCTTTTGAGGTGAATACTGACGAACGATAGCCAGCAAATTTACCTTTACAATTATGAGCACTATCGGTAGTGCTTAAAAGCTCTTTGAATATAGCTCGCCGAACGTTTATAGCCCTACAGTTTAACTGGACAATTAAAATTGCCCCATGGCAGACAACTACGTAAAATATACCATAGGGAGAGAAATAAATTGCTCTAATCGAATTAGGTTACTTTTTGTCGGATACGAAAAGCTTATTATATTACAGGAATGGAATCATTTAATGCTTTGAAGAAACTTTTTAAAAAATTT
This sequence comes from Baylisascaris schroederi, assembly GCA_006503575.1. Taxonomy (NCBI): domain Eukaryota; kingdom Metazoa; phylum Nematoda; class Chromadorea; order Rhabditida; family Ascarididae; genus Baylisascaris; species Baylisascaris schroederi. The sequence goes on along the minus strand of QEWY01000133.1, from coordinate 61,069 downwards.
CTTAGTCTATACTATCACGCAAACACATATGTACACACAACACACACGCACGCTATTAACCTGATGGTTATTCATTTCTCTACATAATTTCCACCAATTTTGCATTGTTTGAGAGGCTGAGAACTGCTCTAAATTCCTTCGCTTCATTGTGCTTCCTCTTTGAAGTTGCCTCTCGAAATGGTTCAAGAATCTAGAAATTCCGAGTCGTTTTCTGCAAGATTTTATAGAAGCATATGCCGGTAATAATAGCTGCTATATGAGTTCAACGATATAATTATTTTAGCTAGATTATCAAACGAAACACATTCGTTGAAAATTTTCCTCCAAAAAATGTCATAAAATTTTTCATATATTAGAATTAATGCGAATCAACATGCATAGATAATGTGAAATATTCCATAAAATAGTCTTTTTTAAACGATCTTCTAGCTGAATTGATGAATATTATGATTAAATGGAAATAAATCTATTAGCAACGAATTGCAAATAAAATGAAATTTATGAGTTTCAAGTGGTTGTCTACGAATGTAGCTACGTTTAAATAAGGCACTTAGATGAAACACTAATTGCGAACACTGCACACAATTCACTCATAGGCTTCGATTAGGCTTCGTTATAAAATTTTTTTGAAATATTCGCCATCGATGAAGCGGAAATAAGCGACGAAATCAGAAGAGTTAAATAAAAAAAAATGCATTTTTACTAGAGAAAAAAAAATTCATCTTCATTCTTCTCGAAAAAGTCTATTCGTTACGAAATGTTATGAGATATTTTTTGCTAAATGAAAAATTTATTGATATTTTATGAAAATGAAAAAGTAAAAATATTTGATGGTCACAGAGATAAAACGAAAAAAATTATTAAGAAAGAAATATATAATGAAAAAAAAAATTCCATCCTATGAGATAAAAGGCTCATTAAGGAGATTAGAAATATGAGATAGCTATGAGATATTATAGGTACGAGATTCTGAGGCATACCACCAAAAAAAGCGATATACTGTGCAGGAAGTTAATAGCAACCAAAGAAGCTATATAACAAGCTTCGTGACGTGGAACACACACCCGAACATTTGCTAGCTCGAATATTTCTGATGGAGTGTTATAAGTCGTGTTAGAACATGTGTTATATAACACGGTATGAAGCATATGTCGATCACAATGCTATGTCGTTGCGATGTATGTGCTGTGCTAAAAAAAAATGTTTATAGGCCTATAACCTTATAACCTCATTTCGAGGTTGACTAGCAAATATCTTTCTTTTAAAAAAATGCAAATAGATTAATCACAAGAATTCATAAGAGAAAAATCGTAGCCCAATCATAAGTTAAAAAATTATGGAGCAGGCCAAGATTTCAAAGAAATTTTGACACGCAGAGAAGAAATGCGACATTCTCGTAGTATTGCACATAGCCTCAGGGCATTTTAGTTGCTTTGAAAATTGACGATTCTTTCAAATAGTTGAATTCGCCCTCTCGCAGCTTATCTACAATCATTTTTAATCGATCAATCAATAACGCCGATGATCTTTTGCATAGAAAACATAATTAAAAATTTTCTTTTATTCATATTTTTTATGAGTGACATATTTATGGTTTTGTTGCAACGAAAATGTCACCTTTATGAACGTTTATATCATTTGAATATCGAAGATTGACTAGTAAATAACTAGATAAACCATTGAAATATCGAAATAACGATGTAAACGTTCTAAGAAAGATTGAGAAACGTCTAAAATGAACCGTTATTTGGGAGGCAAAGGATCGAATTAGTGGAGAGCTTTTTCTTTTTTTTTTCCGGATTGAATTAATTATCACCGCAGCTTCTCTACTGTGAACGTGCTTGCGCGCATCCAATTTTGCTCTGTGCCAAATAAATGAGCACATAAAAACAATATACTCGTTTCAAGAAAGCAATCTTCATGCAAACACTGCCCACACTCATCGTTATGCGCAACGACTCACTTAGCGGGAAAGACCTCTGGGAAAGCTGCTAAGGGGTGGTCTGTTTGAATTCAACCCAATGGGTACACCTAAAAAGTAAACAATTTAGGCAAACGTTCCAAGAGAATATGTTAGCTTCTTCGAGAATTCTTTTCATGGAACTTTGCTCTTCCAGCCGTATCCTCGGGAATGCACCTTCGAGCATGTCCCATAAGCGGTGACGTTCGCCAATTGTGTAGTGTTTTTTGCAGAATGCTATTGGAGACTGTTTAGTAGCTTCTGATGCTTTTCTAGGAAGGTTTCATATCATAGCGAGGACTAGAGCAGTTTTCACTAGAGCCGCTCTGTAAGGAATAGAGCCGCTTTCACAGCTTTCATGTTGCTTCTCGGAAAAGAATTTTTTGGCGGCTCTTGCATGATGTTTTAGAACGACCTTTTCATTAGATCTAAATGTTGATTTCATTACTCACTTTTGAGATGCTGAAGTCGAAGAAGATTCCGGCTTATCCTTAGGGTGGTCGACTGTAGAAAGTGCTCGTAAAGCCAATTACGGAACTGTTCTTGTGGCAAATGGTTGCAATGCGGAGACGATACTCACGATGCAACGAGAATTATTCGACAGGGCAATCGAAATTCACGAAGAACTGCAGGCTAAAATTGCTTACAACCAATCTTTAATCACCAAAGTTGAGGGGAGGGGAGGGGGAGATGAAGCCTACAACGAAAGGTCGCCTGATCCGGAATCAATGCATTCATAGCGGACAGCACATCAATGAATAAAATTCTCGAACATCTCAAGTACCACTTCTGAAAAAGTTTCCACACGAATCTGTACGAGAGTAAAGCATCGTCCAACAACGATCATTTTCGAAAATATTTATGATTTTACGCACCATCTAAAGTATGCTAGATTATTGAGAGATTGCTATGAGCAACAAATGTGTTTTACACGTCTATCGAATCCTAAGTATTTTCTTAGCGAATTCTACGAGAAATAAAACAATTGCTTCAAAATATGACTATCTCATCTTCAAGTTGCATCTTATTGATCGATTAGAAGAGATATTTGAATGAGAAACTTAATTATTTATACTAAGAGCCGATGGATTTCATAAATCTTTCACATTAACGAGCCACTGGGTGAAATCTTAGAACAGAAGCATAACAACATAAATGCATTATCCATCAAAACAATGTATTCGTTGTCAACACAATTCCCACCAAATTATCCCGAATGAAAATGTTAGGATAAATACCACACAAGCAATAGAGTTCCTCTCATTATTTATCTTAGTAAATGTAATACAATCAAATGCTTCCCGGAGTTACAAGCATTATTAGTTTTATTTAATTTTCAGCAATTCATTAAGTGCTTCCGGCAGGACAACATTTTCAAATATTCCATGGTTAACATGAAATTTATGTGAAATATAGAAGGAGAAGAGTGACCGTAATGTTTAAGGAGACGAGTGACCGTAATATTAACCGTATATATGTAAATATGGCTGAGATTGTTTGCAACGTTTAAATGTTTCAATCGCGAATTACTTTGATATACTCTATCTTGTCATCATCGCAGCCAAGACCTATATGTCTACCGAGCATCTCATACTTATTTCCCTTTTCCAACGAATTTTTTTTTAATGCGATTTCTAAGCTATCAATGGTGATCCATGCAACTATACTAATCGGTGAACTTAACTTTTTGCTTAATGGTAACAATAATCTGGCTACACTAAATTTCTCAAGCATCCCTCTTGTTAAACTTTTGTGAAATTTTTTCAGCAACTTCTCTCTCGTTAAACTCATCCAAAGACCCTTGTCGTCTAGAAAGGACTCTTACCACTGATTTCAACGGGCAATGTTGCGTCCGTTCAGTATTTTTCTTAGCAGAGAGTTGTTCAGTTGGTAATCCTTCTGTTTAGGCTCAACTTCTTCATAAAAACTAAGGGGGACTAACGAAAAAGATGATGCAAAGTGCAATTGAGATGAAGCCAAAGCTATCCGGGCTCAACGTAAGTACGATGAATCCCGCGAATCGCACGCTAATTAATCAAATGTTGACGATATATATATATATATATATATATATATATATTTAAAAAGAATAGTATAGGCAGCATGATTACCGATGGCCCTCTAAAATTCAACTTCTTTATGGAATGCTCGAATGTTTTTAATTTATTTTTATTTTATTTTTTATTTTTTGTTTTCTTTCTCGAAGGACAGCGATTGCTAAAACAATTCCATCGCTGTTTATTTTTTGCCCGTGTTGTTCATTTCTTTTATCATCCTGGAAGTGGGCGTTCCCCTCATCCTCTTATCTTTGTTTAAAGAGCTATCTAACGCTTCAGCAAAACCTCTGTCAGATTAGCTCACCCTCTAATTTTTGTGATGTGCTCGAGATAACCATCAAAGATGCATCACTTTCAGCTGAATGATCGTTCAACGATCGCACAGTTCGATTTCGTCACCACTCTGTTCACATTATCGCCACTTAATCTCTATTCAGGTGACTGACTAGTTGTTTGTATTGAATATGAAAGTTCAAGCTGAAATAGTGTATATTAATGGTTAAAACATTTCCGTGATCCAAGTGATATTAAAGCATTCCAGCTGTTATTTGAGGAGAACTACTCCCCATTAGCAATTTATTGTGGATCTTTACAGTGCAGTTTTTTAGGTTCCACTTTGTTTCTGGATTTTTTATTTTGAATAGTATTAGGCTGTTTGCTAACGATCTCAAAACTCACCACCCATTGAACCATCCAGTCAACGACTTTCACATTCAACAGAAGGAACATGTTACTTTCGCTAACTGGTCAATGTTTTTTGAGATGAAGAGTAATCCTCTTTCTTCCACAGATAATGTCCATGGCCTCATGTTGTAATTGACCCTGATCTTCGCCGGAAGTTCCATTACCACTAGAAAGTAATCAAAAAATTGCAAAGTGCATGCTTTGCAGTATAAATATATTCAACATCATCAGAAACTCTTCCCTACTCACTGCTTACGCACTTTTGAATACATATCTCTATATATATGCTATGGTCCCTATTATCACATTTCTAGAGAATTTCCAAAAATGCTTCAGTCTTACTGCTTTTCGCAAAGTTTACCGTATTTATTGCCAATTGAAGTGCACTATCACGGTAGAGATCTTTAACCTAGAATCACTGTAATATCATAGGTTAGAATCTGCGTTAATCTTTCGTCATTGAATTTTGCGCATTTTTTTCTCATATCACGTTCTCGGAAAAGTTTTTAATCTGCCCTTATCTCGTGCTCAACATCGACAAAAGTTTCAACTCGCAAAAAAAAATGTTGCATCAAAAAATTTAGTATTTCGCGAACCCGGAATCTGCTTTCTGCCACTATCGTTGCTATCGTTGAACTTCTTATTCCTCATCTTTAAAAGTACACTTGGCTCGTTTCGATCTTCACATTATCGCTGCTCTTACATATTGAACGCCGAGATGTTTGATGGGTATTCGCTTTTTACAGAGTTTTTCTTCCTGTTTTTGTTTCATTCGTCTTTTTTGCTATCTATTACCATTACCGTATTTACAAACCACTTGTGCGTTTTCTACTTTGAAATGATAAAGCGAAATTAAAGCTGACTTTACAATATGCCCCATCATGTTAAATTTTGTGGATTTTTTTTTAAATAATCTACACAAGTTTTCCCACCAATTAATAAACCCCGAGAATATTTTCAATCACGCGCTTTTACGTAATGTATCCTCCACGTATCAACAAAAAGGGAACTCTATTTTGGAACTGATGTCATTAAAGTGAATAACAGCAAAAATATGCGAATGTGGAGACACGGATTAGCATTTTATGAATGTGATAATGCAGCGTTCTGAATAGTTTTGCACTATTTTGCCAATAAGCTTCGATTTACTGATCTGTTGGGAAATTTACCCTCCACCCCATCTGAACTCTCCTTCTCCAATGCTCCACCTCTTCATCCACGATGACAAACATTAACGTGGCTATTTCACTGCACAATCTCTGAAACTTGGAACTTTTATAGTAGGCCTGAGATTAGCATGACGTCATTAACATGAGGTTGACGTGACGTCATTTAATTCTATTGAGAACACGTGATGACGCCATTTGGCGATTCATTTTCGACGTTCATCCTTTCCAAGTACAATGTGTTTGTGTTTTGTGTTAAAATCGAGGGGCGACTGACTTATTCTGAATGCATAGCTGGCAAAAATGCATGGAATAATGAGTGAAAAGTTCAGTCGAGAATGATAAAAATTATCTGCAGATGAAAAGATTTGCAAATTAACATATTTCAATTTGTCAGAGGGGATTTATAACTTCTACTCGTGCCCCACTTTTGTTACTCACCTTTATGATTTATACACCTTCAGGTACGTTGGCCTTTGTTTTAGCTAATTCATCAGTTCACCGAATTGTTGTGACTGAACGTTCGAATTTTTTCATCTTTGATCAAGAAGACAACGTCAAAAAATACTTGTTAATCAAAGAGTAGTTCTTTGGCGCAATGAGGTAATTGAATCATCACAGAATACCAATTCTTTAGCTTTGTGAATGCAATCACAAAAACAGAAATTTCAGACGATATACTTTCAATGAGGGAAAATTTTCTCCGAATTGAAAAATGGTCACAGAAAACACAAAGAGGCAACAAATACTGCGATAGTCTTGGATTTAAAGCACAAACTAATAGATTCGACTTGCGTATATATCATTGCTTAAATCTTAAGGATTGAAGAGTAAGGTCATTTTTGTCATTATGCCACTAACATACTGTTCGTATGAATGAACCCCGATAAAATCCATAATCATGACTTCCTAACCTACATCACAATCTTTTCTAACCCAATGTTTTGCTCTGCCGTCATAAAAAAACGACCAGTGATTGGAAGTACTGCGGAGACTCAGCAAATATTAATCAACTTTCGAGTCAATAAAGTAAAACAGTCCCCTTTACCTGTAGTATATGTAAATTAGAATGGTCAAATTATTATGTAAATTAGATTTGAATTGGTCAAAAATGCGCCGTTGGAAGAATGCTGAAGCTACAATTTCCTAAAACATATTAAATATGCAAATTTTTGTTGTTATGATAAATGAATAAGTGATCGACGCGTTGAACGAAAATTTTCGTTGAATAAACGATCAAACTTAATGGTGAGCAATAGCAATTTTTATAAGAACAAGTGTAAATATATTCCGAAATTCGAAAAAAAAAGTTTCATTGTAGAAAAAGAAAAACATAAAAAAGATTTTCTTCACAATTTCCGTTCACCTGTTATCACTTCTTGATGAAAAATGTGACAAAAACGTGCTTTCCATTTGTTACATCATTGCTCCATCTCTATGTGTATTGTTCATTTTGTCGAGTATAATTGGATGCAATAGCATTGTGGCGATAATCTATGTATGCCTCTTCGAACATACGATATAATCTTCTATTTGAAACGATATACATAACAAACATATCGCTGAGGATTATTCACTTCAAAAAATACGTCATCTGTAATAAAAACAATAAGTTCACGACCTATATGAGCCGGAAGTACGTGAATATCAAATAAAAACATCAATCATAGAGAAGAGTTATTGAGAACATCGGATATAAATGTCGGTTGATCAGGACATGTTCACTTTCAACGAGCGGCATCACCATCGAGAATGCTGCTTCAGGTTGTTTTTCTCGTGGCTCTACAACTTACTGCAGTATTCACACGTTAGTGCTAATATTTCTCAAGATAGAGCCTCTGTTTGTGTGAATCGTTCAAGCTACTCAATTTGAAATACCACGAATAATTTCCCTTGAAGTTTATTCTTACCTATGAAGATAGGTGTATACAAATGACAAGATGAACGTCGGTAAATGGAACGTTATACTCAATTTTATGTGATCTTATGTAAAGGTTTTGGCCTAATCGTAGTTTATTACGGTTTACCGCACATATCACCTATTCACTTCCCGGTCATAACCAACTTTGGTACTCATTTAAAGAATTTGGTAATCATATAACAAATCATTATCCCGCACTTCTTACATAGAAGCCTTTCCTTTAGGCACATTTGAATTGGGATTTATATAAGGGGCATAGGAAAACTGAAAACGAGTGACTATAAAGAACATGGAACATGCCTGCCAAAGCATCCACATGGTTGACTGCTCAAATTCTGCATTCATCTTCGGTTCCTGTACATTCTATAGAATAGCTCAGTATACTTGCTTGATACATAGACGATGAGGTAAGTCGTGAACAGGACACTCCTATTTTATGAGTAATCCTCGGCCTACAGGGCGCCTTGATCCTGAATTTTTGGGCTCCTGCTCTTGACCACATGTAAAAAAAACACGCATTTTCAAACCTCAAAGCCGTAAGTGATTCGAATTTGGCTTTTTTCTGACCAGTCGATATCTCGTGCATCTCTTTAACAGTGTACTTCATGACAAACGAAGGAGTGGAGAAAACAATTTGTGTCAACCCAATTCTCCTAATTTTTTCTATGACAAAACACTTAGGTTCACCAAGATCATCATTTTAACCGAACTATTCAATCACTAGGAGCAAATGAAAGCTGAGCAATCCTTTGACGGATATTCTGTAGAAACTCTATAAAGTTTGGTGTGTTTTTATTGATCTGACTTGACGCATTGAGCAGGGATGGATATATCCTCACTAACAAACAATTATGCATCCATATTGAGAACTCAAGCGCAAATCATAATACCAAATATTTTTAGAATGCCCAATCGGATTTTCACGAGTTCAATCAACCTGCTTCTGCACTAGTATCCCCACCAATATTACTGCACGGCTAACTGATCCAGGTAAAATCCAATTTTCATACAACAAAATATTAGATCATTCAACAATCACCAAATACTATCAATTCAATGAGCACCAATTATCGTAGTCTATGGTATGTGGTAATCACTCACTACTTAGATTGCAAGTGTATTTAATCACTATTTTGCGTAACGCGTCTCACTGGACATAACGTGAACAAAATTTAGCCCTTTTGAAAAAGAAACTAGCAACTTTGTATCTTTAAAAAATCAGGAAAAAAATCGAATTATTTTATTCTATGATATCAGTTCCAAGGATCTCTCTATATTATTCATCTTATGCAAGAAATCTATCACTCTATTTGAAAATGGAAATGTTACAAATATTTTTAGATATATTTGCATAATTCGTAACAATTCTGTGCCTTAAAAATATTGGGGATATTTTTCTTAGAAAGACAAAAACTCTTAACCGCCTTTGAGGCTATCTATTTACTTAACTAGGCCCAAAATTTATTTCCATGTACTTGTTACTATGTGTTTCACAATATTTCAGTAATAGTTTGAAGTTTGCAGTTTGTCCTGAGGGTTGGCGATTTGATGGACGACTCTGCCGTTGTCAAACGTTTATTCTAGCTGGCAATTCGGCTGGAGGTGTAGCACCAACAACGAGATGTGAGCAAAATATATTTTCATTTAGATTCTCTCGGTTTTTTTCTAATTTCCATGCAATAAATATACTTTAAAGTGTACCTATCAGTGTTATATCACTTCCTTAATTAAAACTACGAAAAAATCATTAAAAAATATAACAAGAAAAGAGAAAATATGATGAAAAATATCATTGAAACATTCAAAGAATTTAAATGAATAGAAAAAATTTCTTTATTTCAAAGAATTTAAATGAATAGAAAAAATTTCTTTAAAATATTCAAATGCAAACGACCTGATCATTGTCAAATACAACCTTTCATCTTGTTCAGTATTGCAGTAAACTTTAGAGAGAATTCCTTATGATAAACCAGCATTATTGAAGTAACCATTCAAAATCATATCATTTCTAAATGGCGACAACAGAAGGAATATTGGTCGGTAGATTTCCTCATAATATCCTCTTTTACGCCTTATCTTTTCTTATAAAACTTTTTCTTTCACAGCTTCCATATTTAAAGCATTATCTTCTGTTTATTGCTGTCCAGTACTATTGCATAGAATTAATTTCTTTGCTATTGGTAAGCGGAAACTTCATCCACCTTGTTAAGGAAAATTACCCTGCCAAATACTTATGCAACTATCTTGCTGTTGTTATATTCGAGAAAGGGCTACCTGGAATGCCCCCTTCTCCATCCCTCTTCCTCCCCACATCGGAATTCAAACTCCTTCTGTCAAGAGTGACTATGTCGGATTGTCACGTCAATCATCCTCTTTTCAGCGTGTGCACCAGGATGGACGCGACTTGGTAACGCCTGCTACCTTTTGGTTAGTGCTGTTCCATTTTCTTCCCACACCGACATTTCCGCCGAATAGCTTTCAATCGGCGATTTCCTGCACTGAAAAGCATACAAAAATACATCGATTTAACAGGGATGATTTAGAGATTCTTTGTTAACGTATCCCTTCTGAGGCTTTATACCACTGCGATAAATTTCGACGGAGTTTTTTTCGCATTTCACCATTTCATCACATCCTGAAAATAACCTAACAGAAGAAATGATAGAAATAAACCTAAGAGAGGAGCAAATGAACTGCTTTAACCGAAGTAATATTTCCTTCCGTTATCTACCTCCACTTTATGAACCAATCCTCATATTAAAAATCAGATTTAAAATAGTAAATGCTTGCAATACAATTACTGTACTACCATAAATTTTATTCACTAAATAAAGATTTCTACTTTAGGCACGTGGTGTATTTTCATATACAACCGTTCATAATACTTGCAATGCATTTGGTGCACGTGTCGTCTGGTTTTCATCATTAGCAGAGTTGAATCAAGTCAATGGTTTGATTTTGCATTTTTAATTAATTTACATATGCAGTAGATTATTCTAATATTTTTCAAAAAACTGCCGGTATTCGATTCTTTGCTTCGTCTGCTTATTTGCATATTCAGTTATCGTCCATACGATTGTCCACACCTATTCAGTTATTAGCCAATGGAATTTGCATATTTAGGTAGTGTTATTCCTGGAACAAGCTTTCTTATAGTCTTATTGTCACTTTTGGTAGGTTGCCAATAGTTAATATCATCGTATGTTTGTTCGTTGTTCTCACATTTAGCTTGTAGACGAGCTTCAATTACTGGTTAGTAGTGAAGTTTTCTATAAGGTTATACGTCCAAAAAAAAATATTGCAGCAGTTTATTATAACGCCACCCAAACCACCAATCAACTCTTTCCATCCGCTCCGCCTTCCTAGAAGTTTCTGCAGTTCAGAAACACATTCGAGAATCCAGCCAGATCCTGGACAGCCATTGGAATTTCACATGAATGCCGTATACAAGAAGACCTAAGGACTCGTTTTGATAGCGCTTTCAGATGCGCACTCTTTACACTTTGACGGCATTCTTGTTTTGATGGGATTCGCATACCTCAATTATTTTAATCAGCTTTAATTCAGCAAATATATAGCTGCATCTATGAAGCCGCTTATCAAGAAATGCCAATCCCCTCCCTCCCCTTCCCTAACTCTAAGAAAACACCCCTTTCTCCCTCTCCGACAAGTTTGGTCCGTCGAAGATTGACCTCAGCCATAGTTGGTGCTTCATGCATTCCGCTGATTAGGAAAACGATATACTACTACTACTCACAGAAAAAAAGCAATCACTTGCTTCATTTAGCGCTTGCTGTTGCGAGCGGACTGAGGACATACTGGCTCGGAATGCAAATGTTCCAAGGCAGATGGGTATGGTCGAATGGTATGCTACCAACTTTCTTCAATTGGAGGGCAAGTCAACCTGACAATTGTTGTGGAAGCTTCGTACGATGCGCGTTGGTGAATTTTGAGGGAACAGCAGGGCAATGGGATGATGCCGGATGTGCAGAGGCATGGCCACAACTTCAAGGATATATATGCAAAGTAACTCTATGAGCGAATTCAACAACACTATTGTTTCGTAGAAGTCTTCAAGAAGACATTTTTCTTGCGGATATCTTATCCGATCATCACACACAACGCATTCATAGAATTACCGACCCATAGTTGGATGATTATGTTAATGATGCAGCTAACGGTTGTAAGCTATCTGTCACAAAAGAAATCGAAATAAACTGTTCAGCGTTCGGAGATGCATATCATTACGAATCGATTCAATCGATTCAACTGATCAAAGTTCAAAAAGTATTCAATAGTCAATTTTCTTTACAACGGGCTATAAATATGCTATAAATGTTGCAGCGATATTCGTTATCACAATATTGCACAAATCATAAATTATATCACGCAGTTATCAACAAGTTCTTTCATTGTCATAAACTCTTCAAATATAATCATAGCCCAACGAATTCTAATATAGAATTGTGCACAACAAATGCGACTTCTTTCGCTCCCTCTTTTTCGAAGATATTGAACGATCTATCTAAGTCAGTGATGATAAAATAATAAAACTTTAAAATATCCTGAAATTCAGGATCAATGTGCAACGTTATTTTTACAGATCAAAAATATTTGATCACGTCATAGAGCAGAGTCGAAAATGCCATTTGATATTCAAATAGATTCTCACATATGCTGGAAACGATAAACTTTTAAGCTGATTTCGTAATAACCGTTCCTATGAAAACTTTTTACGCATCCTAATATCAGCTTTTCTCGATGATGATGTTATACGGTGATCGGAGATGAAAACAAAAAGTGAAAAACTATTCCTATTTCGGCTCCTTTAAAGTATTGATGTTACAATCGAGTTGCACTATACCAGCATATTCGAGTTTTTCTTTCACTCCTACTGCGGTCATAACACCTATGGCAAAAAAAATTTAAGTAATTAGAGTTGGGGGACAGTGGAGGTGAGGAAGTGAGGGGAGGGGGGTGGAGAACACCATCATACTTGCATTCTGTTCTCCACCTAGCTCAAAGTACAACCTAGGCTTTAAAAAAATTGTCTACGAAAGTTGGTTTATTCACAGTTCCGATAGGGCTAACGATAAGCTGGGAACAGCATCGTTAAACCATCGTCCTACTATCATCCTTGTCCTACTCCCTCTCTTCCACCTTTGAGCCTCGTTGGTGCAACTTGCTTTCTATTTACAACTGTTCGCTGCAGATAAGTTTTCCATCCCATCTAAAATATTTTCATAAATTTCACTTCTAATCATCGTATCAGTCAATATATGAAACATCTGTATATCGATTAGTATATATGTTTATACCAACCATATTACAATCGAATTCAAATGATAGAGCATAGGTGCATTGGTTGCTGTTACAGTTTATGTTAGATTTATTAAAACTCGGTAGCTATAGCTTCAATGATTCCCAACTTGGAATCATCGTATAGACGAACGGACGCATATAGACATATGAATATAGAGACAAACGTCACATCGTTATACTTTGCTAGCTAAATCCAAGTTTATCGAAATCGTCTAGAGACGTAGTTAGGGGTGGAAGGCTTTATTGCAGCTCTTCAGTCGTATTATATTGTTTAGGGAGTTACTGTGTATAGCTAACTGATCGAAGATTGCACGAATATTGCGCTCATTCCAACTATAAAATAATTCCCTTTTCTTCCGAATCTAATGCAAGGACCTCTCCCTAGTATCTAAAGTAAAATGCGTCGCAATCATAGAGAGAATAGAGAAGTAACCTCATCGTTTGCTAGTTCTGGCTTTTTCTGAATCGTACTTAACTTCTTTATAAGATGCTAGGATAAAGATATGACATGTTCGCTATTTCAAGTTGCTATCCATCGATAATCCAGCCAATGGAAGCAGATCGAATAAAACATTAAGTGCCGAATCAGGCAGCTATCGCTAGTGAAGAGAAAAATGGAAATTAGGGAATTGTGAAAACGTGATATCATAGTGAGTGAAAATTGCATCATATCATATTAAATCAATATATGAAATGAAAACAAATAGAAAACATAGCAAACAAATGGATTATTGCTTCGATTATCCTACCAGGAACGTCTCTATTGAACTAGAGATAATCGATCCATATATGCTTCCAATATGCCTTTCGTTAGTAAATAAAAAATATTTATTCAAATTGATCTAATTTTCCATTTCACAGATAGGCTATACACGTGTGTTGCCAATCCTTCATCGACTCTCTAATTCATCATGAGGCAAGCTTCATTCACATCGAAGTGTCTAACGGTCGGATTCTGACGGCGCCGGATTCTGATAGCACCGGATTCTGACGGCGTCGAGTTTTCTGACGGCCGTGTCGGTGCATTTTCCTTTTAGAATCGACCGCATTGGTGAAGAATTTAACGTGAATTTGGTCTACGCTTACGAAATATGCGAACGTGATTCTCCCTACGTATATGGCAAACGATGAAAGGATGTGCTATTTGTTGAATGTTACTTTTTACTCGTAACTTTGAGAGTTTATTTTTCCTTTCACGTAGTTAGCTGAAATTAGCCTTAGAAAAATAAGTGCGAAAGTATTATGCAAATGCGGCATATATGATGGTATTTTCATCAAACAGTTTTGCATAAGCTGGTATAGCACGCTGAAATATTCCCACTAAATCCATCATATCGAATACTAGCGTTATTTCAAATATAATTCACTTTCATCACTCATATTTCATATTATGCACTATTTTCGCTCTTCAATCTTTGATGCTATCATTGGGTTAAAATAGCTATCATTCTTTGAACACTGGCTCCGGTTTATGCATAAATTTAAGAAGAAAGTACTTTAAACCAAATCTCTGACTTCTATCGGATTCGGACTTCTCTAAGAAGCCTGAAAATTCCTGAAACTTCTTGCTTGCTGAGCTTCATAACATCGCCAAATGAAATGCTCTATGATTCTATTAGCAAACTTCCAGCTGCCAAATTTCTGTGGCTATCAAAATCCCATTAGATGCAATCTTTTTTAAAAACTTGTTATTTACCTTTTCCCCTTAAACTTTTTAGGTCTCCCGAAAGGTCAATAAATGCATCAGATGAGAATATTGAAAAGCACTTTTACAACAGAGTATTTTCCATTTATAATATAATGGAAAAAAATTTCGCAATTTTTTCACTGAAGAAAAAACCCTTTCAAAAATATAATTGTATATTCTGCTGATGAGATAAGAAGCGATTCTCCCTAAATACTCGAGAAGGGTAACTTTCACTGATAATAATGTCATAAATGATTGATTTATGAACACAACATTGATGACGTCGCCAATAATTTTTATGAAACGATAAATTTTTTATAAATTTTTTCTCTTTCGAATCATCTACCATGATTTCATCATGATGATGATGCATGGGCATAGAACAAAAGCTTACACATTGATTAAGTAACCTCTGAAAGAATGGGAAAGAATTTTTGACCTCTTAAAATGTCGAATTCGACAAACCCCTTGTAAAGTTTGTCTAATTCTTATTCATATATTATGAAATTGATCGCTTTCGAAAGATTTCTTTCAGATCTTTTTCCTTGTTTCATCGGATTTCCATATCTTCGGATCTTGTCGGTAAATCATCTGGTAAACTTTTGTAAGGAAAATAGCTGATATCACCAAGGGCAAGCAATAAACGTTAATGATGCTCCACAAGTGGGCTAATACCTTCAAATAAGGCCAATCATGAGTTGCCATATCGGCAATGAAGATAAGAACCCTTAGAAGTTTTCTTGTCGCATCACGAAAATTTTTTCCGCAAACTCTTTCGACATTTTAGGGTGGGGCAATTTCGCTTTTCATTGGTGAGGAGGAGCGGGAGCATGCATGCACAAATATATCTTCGAGAAACATCATTCGAAAAGGTATTGGCAACGAGCAAACGTATGCAGTAAGGAGGCTGAGTCACCTTTCAAGAGTACGTGTATTATCTACATGCATCTAGGGAATCATCATTAGTCATCGCATTGGTAATCGTTCAACCTCTGTGTAAAGCACGCCATCTCTTGTACGAATGAACGCTTCTATTGTATTTATAATCGTAAGTTCTTTGGGGTTTGTTTCAATTTTTTAAAATAGAAAACCTATTTCCTCAGCACGACATCTTTGCGATCGCGCTGTTTGCATCTATTCGTTTGCATCTATTCGTGTTACCAATTGCGCTTTTTCGGATCTTCATATATAACAGCAGTTCCCCCTTTGAATAATTTTGCATATAAACGTAAAAGTTGTAGAAACGCTCTATAGTGGAGATCTCTTCGGTGTGTGTATATGTACCATTAAGGAAATTCGGAGGCACAACGTATGTATTACATCGGTGTGTATATATGTACCTCACATGAGTTTTGGATAGGTAAGTACAGGCATCCTGGTATATGGTATGATCACACGTCTTGATTCAGGGTGAACCTCACTCAGCACTTCCTAGATCATCAACAGGTGATGCAAAGTCTATTTCATCGTTCTATCTCAGCTGTTTTTTAATGCTAACAATTTAGAATGTTTGCCCTTCTCTAAAAAAAAAAATCCTGACAATATATTCGAATACTCTCAAAGGTTGCCAGCGGGAAATTGGTATGTAAAACACGAACGTCAACGATCGGGTATATGATTAATAAGAAAAAATAGGACAAGGCACATTTTATGGCTTGATTTTTGCAGGTAATAGCTATCGTTATGCAGACGCATTCAAAGCGCCCCGTCATCTGTAAGTTGATTCAAAGCACATTCGAAAAAATACTCTCTAAATAGAGAACAGATGTTATGTTTGTTTTGCTTCATTTTACGCTTATCGTAATATAAGACCGTAATATAAATTTCCTATGTTCTTGCGGTGCGAATGTCACACTCGAACTACCGAAGCATATATCTTCTTCAATGGCGCAAATGGCATAGCACAGTAAGATGAATAAATTCCGCTAGTGACCTGCACGAAGAACAGGTAGCGAAGGACAACGGGTTGGATGATATAATTGCATCATCTTATTACTCTCACTTATTTCAGCAACAAATCAGTAATGATTATTAAGAGCGCAATATTTATAGCCCGGAAATTGGCAGTATGAAGTTTGCATTTTTAGGTACGTTCAATTTCGAATGCAGTGATGCTATGTGTATAGATGGTTTTTGCAAAGAACACGGTACGGAGAGTGCAATCAAAACAATGCGCCATTGTGAGTTTCGCTATTAATCGTATTCATTTCATTGCAAACTTAATGCCAAACTTAATCAGATATTGGCTACACTCCCTAATTTAAATGTTAATGCAAAAATTCGCAAAAAAAAAGAGCGAAATTGAACGAGATTTTAAAAATAGTTCATGCGAGGCTAACTGGAAAATTATATGTTATTAGGCGATAGCAGCCACTCTTATCCTATGACTATCGGCGTTATTGGACAGTGGTTCCAATCTATTTAATCTTTTAGTTACGTTCAAGGGGGTCCAATGTTGCATCGAGTTTCATTCGTCCAAAAATATTGTTAGCTTTTATACAACTGAAAATTACTTTAATGGCGCATTAAATTCGAATATTTATGCAAGATTATGAAAATTTGAACATTTGTAAAACCAAGGAGAAGAGATAGGTCTTCGAATAAAAATGGTAAATTATTATAGAAGTAAAATTATCAGAAATTTTCGATATTTTTGGGGAGAGCAAATCCCAAAGCACAACGGATAAATTGCAGCTTATTTAAACAGTTCGTAATAGCTTATCGATCTATCACCTCAGTCGTATTCTATCAAGCGAAAAGTTCTTCTGATTCAACTGAATGATCATTTTCCTTAATTTGGCATATACTAGCTTCTAGTATACGTGCATATATCAATTATATCGAAATTAGCCCTCAGGGATTGGAAATTCCCAGGAATTCTCGTAAATAATTCTCCCCACCACCCACGCATGATAATATTTTGGCATTCACCTAGAATTTTGCAGAAGACAACGCTATTACAAAAGTGCTTTTCTAAATTGGCGAAAAAATGTTACTTTTTCGCATTTTATAAGGGAGAGAAGCAGGTCCTATATTACAGGTTGTATATTAAAAAGTGGAAATAGCAGCAGTTTTTCTTTAAAACTTTCTGTATCCACATTAGACAGATATGGACAGAAACTATGAATTATATTGAAACAAAGGATGACTTGTTTCTGGACAAACGTTTAGCACAACAACCGTTGATGAGGCAGAGACAGATGAAGGCATATGTTGACTATCAGTCGCCTCATCCACACATTAGCATAATCATTGCTTTCAGGTAGCTTCGCACCTTGGTGCATACCGAACGTACACAATTGCAAACGTGATTGGTGTCCACTTGGTCAAATATGTAATACCACCTCATCATTCTGTGGATGAATATGATTACCTTCGGTATGCTTGATTCTGTCACTAATCTTGATAATGAGCTATATCCAGAACTTGTTCTGCTATTTTCCATGAAATTCTTCACGATGTCTTCTGATAATGCGTTTGTGACATTATCAGCACTCAGAAAATTATGAAAACATAGGTGATGCATGGTGGAAAGCGCTCCTTCGCCCCCTTTCACCTTTTATCGCTGTAATCGGCGAAAATATAGAATAAATCCATCGAAACGAACAGAAAGATTTTGCTGGAGATTTGATGGGGAAGGAAACGTAGAATCCCAAAAGTGTTGTGAGAGGATTCTATATCTTCTCCCATTATTATTATTCCTACTAAATGTACTTAGTTCTCCATGTCGTGTCATAGTCGCCTTTTTTGTAGCGTGAGCGAAGCCCGCAACCCCCCTCGCTGCTACGAATATTCATTTTGTCGCGCTTATAAGCGACCTTTATTCTTATTTTCACATATTCCCACATAACTTGCCGTCCTTGTGAATATACATTGTCTCGTAATTATTGAATATTATGATATGTTGCTTACTGTAATTCTGTTCGTAGATCGGTTTTCACCTTTTTATCTTATTCTTTCCCATCGGTTCATCCGCTAGGCAGTATACCTCGCCATTGCGCCTTTGACGCTTATATTATGTTTAGGTGATAAACTCAACTAGACAAGCAAAAGGATGCGGCTGCTCATAGTACAAATATTGTGGTTAAGTTGGCACTATGCTTTCCGCATGTTCACATTGAACAACTCAAATTCGACTTTAAAAATTTATTTAAAGCTTAACCAACATGAAAATTCACTTATTAACATTTACACAACTTTTTGCCATAGAATAAATTGCAATGGGACTGCACTAAGCGACAATTTTATCTGCTTAAATTTCAAATACTTTGCTTGATGCGTTTTCTCAAAATCACTATATGTTCAGCGCTGGATGTATGCAAATATAGGAGAGCTTTTAAACATGAAAACTTGGGAAACTGAAGAATATTCTAATAACTCCAGTGACTACTTTCATCCTTGAAACAGAGTCACAAATGGGAAGATAAAGTCAGCTGCATTTACCGGAAACGACAGTAATAAATCAACACAATATGTTGCCTTACGATAGCCGAGGAAATTCAATGCGCTAGCACTGAAGAAAAACATCCACAGAAAAGGATGAGGTGTGAATACTATACGTCTCAGAAATATAAGAAAAATAAATGAGTCCCTCAATTATCGCATTCATGGAATTCAGGAGAAGGGGAATAATACAGAAGGGACCCGTACATTCTATCAGGAAACAGAATTTCGTGCAACAATTAATTAAACAATATTGTTGGAACATCCAACATAGAATTTTCCTGACGCGATAAAAGCCTTCGAAAGAAATCATAAACGCAAAATCGGAACCAAATAGATAAAGAAGAAAGAGACTGACAGAACAATCAACGATTTACCTGAGCATGAAGAGCATCAAAAATACTTGAGCGAATAAACAACTCATAAAACTTCAAGCACTTTAATTTAACATAACGCATGATATGATGGACAAGCGAGCAGTCGGGTGGCCGTAAGAAGGAAGCAGAGTTTTTTCTATTTAGGTGATAAATGAGTGGCTATGGAATGAAACCTAAGAATTTTCTGGGCCATAGAATGGAAAACCGATTGGAAAAAAACGGTCATCAAAAAGAGTGCCAAGAATATTCCAGATGGCATAGTGAATATTCCATTAAAAATATTACTTTTCCCAGTTCTCACACCCTAAAAGGAAGAACTTCCTTCCCCTCTTTCCATTACTCAAGCAGAAAAATAAGTAAACATAACTGAATAGAAAGACGAATATGAAACGCAAATCTTCCCTTTCCTCTTCCCATTCCTACACACTGCCGTACTCCCCTCTCCTCTTCAACCTAATCATTCCAGAAGCACTTAAGGAATTTGCAAGAACATATCAAAAAGTGGCAAAAAAAAGTATGCCATGATATGTCCTCATTGCTATTAACTCACTCTCGAATTATATTTACCCGAAAAAATAGAGATGGAATAAAAGATATAGTTTGTACTGATTGCTTAGAATCACTTCAAATTCATTGTGGTTGTGATTGAGTGAATTCCATATTTGTCGTAGCGATCGTAGTGGTCTTCGACCATTGTGGAGATTGCGATGCTTCTTCAGTGGAGAATTGTGAATCGCTGTATTCATGAACCACAACCATCGATGACAATCGTGTCGGTGGATAAACGTCACGCAGATTCTGATTCTCATCCGCATCTTTATGCGTCTCTTCTAAAAGTCTATTCACTTATCTCCATTATTTTCTATAAAATTTAGAAAATATTTTAGATATCATGAATGCTTTATATTCCATACCTATAGACTAACGTTATGTTATCATCTCTGCACTTCACTTCAAAAAAAAAACAAATTTCGTTTCTCTGGATTACTTGCTAGAATAGCTTATGGAATAAAATTAATACTGAAATAGCGATCAGAAGTTCACAAATTTCTTGTGGTTCTTAGGGGGTTTATCGACAGGGACGCGTTTTCCTCTTGATATTCTGATAACGATAAGAGCTAGCTTACAGAAAGTTTCTGAACGAAGGGATCGGAACGTCCCTTTTTTCCGATTTCTATTACAGAGAAAGGTAAATGAAGATTACTTAGAGGCGTTTACCTGAGTAAAGAGATCAAAATGGGATTGAGGTTATTTATATTTTAAGGAAGTTCAAGGAAGAGTTAATTCGACAAGAGGTTTGATGAGGGAGGACATATACGAGGTAGTATGGCCTATAAAGCAATAAAACTTTGAAATTAATATCGAAAGAATAAGACAAAGAAAAACATCAAATTTTAATTTCCTCTTTCTTCATTATGGTACAACCGCTTTAATGAAGAACATTTCCAATAAGGACTTTCTCTGATCTTCTCCCTCGCGATTTGAAGCTAACAAGCCCGATAAAAAGATATTTAAATGTAACTTCGCAAATTCCATCACTTATATCTATGCTATTCGTTTCCTCAAATATACAATAAAGCGATCCATCATTGGACATATTACCTTCATCAAAGGAATTCGACATATCATGAAAGCATATACGATTAAATACATCGTTTAAAGGACACTAATAAAACTTGGAGATCAAACGCTACAAAACTTTGTTCAACTAACCGAATTTAAATTGCCGTATGGGACAGTCGAGAAGTGGAGTGCTAGCTGCAAGCCAATGATCCCGATCGAAAGCGGTCATACCACCGATGGAAGTCTGATCGAAACGTTGTTGATAAAGTGATGATAGGCCCGACAAAGATCTGTTCATGAGGAAAGCTCCAGCACGCAACTGTTCTATATGATCCTGGAAACGTTTTTTTAATACACCACATAGAATATGATTTCAAGGCCCTAGAATATTGCATCACTGCATCATTTATATATATTTGGAAGAGATAGTTTTTAGCACTATGTGAAGTTTCCACAACGGTATCTTTATAAAAAAAAACAAACGAAAAAAATGTTAGCCTGTTTTTCTTTCTTTTTCTTCACACCTAAAACTTCTTCGCGCATAAATCCTTGCCGGTTAATTAGCGCGGATAGCACCCACCTGCGATTTCCGGAAACACTATGGCTTCAATAACAACAAGCGATCTGAATGTCGTAGAATCGGCAGAACAAATAACTAGATATCGTTCAATTCCTTCTACAAAGATATGCAATATAATCATGCAAAATCTTCTTCTCACTCAGATTCGGGGTGGATAGCAGACAGGAAGAAGGGAGAGAATAACACCATGAGATCCGTTTGTGTAAAAAATCCAACACTTACCTCAATTCTTCTATTATTTGGCGTTATGTGATCGAATACGGTGATTTGTGTATGACGACGTACAAACTGCTCCCTTCGAACTCCAACCAAATAGAGAATCCAACAAGAGAACAGCAATGTCGACAAGAATAGAAGTGCAGCAGCAGCAAAAAGCAACGCTAAAATTTTTTTCTCCATTACATAAACTCATAAATTCATACAGAACTATCCACATTGAATTTCACTCAACAAGACAACAATGACACCATCAGCAAAACCTTATTACAAATATTTGAAAAAAAAAAACTGAAGGAAAATTTTACAAACCATAACAAGAGCAATATTTCTCAGCCAAGAATAATTGCAACTGCTCTTTCAAAAGAGATTAAAGAATTGCAAACAAGAAATCCCCCCCCCCTATTTTTTAATTCCCCCGTCTTATCGAAGAATTTCAGTGCATCAAATCATTTGCGGCTATTACACATCCTATAATTAGTTAAAACAATTCAATCCTATTATAGATCATACAAATTAAAATCATAATTTTTTTTTCTACTTAACTTTAATTATTGCCAATTCAAACTGAAAATGTATGAAATAGAAAATAATTGATAAAAATCGAAAATTACAGAATCGATTCATAGCGAAATTATTAGATGTTCGCCATTTATAAATAGCCCATGCAGCGAATAGCACAATAGCAAAATAGATGATAACCGGTAAAGTAGTACGACATGGATAACGCCATAAGAAATCAAACCAAGTACCATACTATAATTGAAAAAAAAAACTTCAATAATTATCTGATAAGAATAAATTAATTCAATTGAAAATTCAATTTCGATGATTTCATTGGTAATAAATCAATTTTATGATTATAAATCTCTTCATAGAAATAAAATCGATCTTAAAATAGTAGTTTACATTTGAACTAAATTATCTATTAGCGCAAAATAAAATGCTTTGAGTGCAATAGAAAAGATGCCAATACGTTATGACGATCGCGATAAAATAGAAGAGAGAAGTTTTCAGTGGGAAGGAGAGATACATTAAGAAGGAATACGACGTCAGGAAAGGAGTTCTTCAACGGTGAACAGAGTTAAGTAAGTATGGTTCTTATGAGCTTATAACTTCATTCTGAATTTGATCGATTTCCTTTAAAAAAAATTTCTAACATCAATGATCGCACTCTTTAAGAATTTCACCTAATAGCTCATATCCTAGATATCTAATCAGAAAATTTTTCCTCTATTCTATTAAATATTTTTTCAACAATCCTTAAAATTATTTTATAACTCTAATGGGAGTTTATTTCCTCGTTAGGAAATAAAAAATTTAGCATAATTTTTGGAGTTAATAAAAAAATTTTTCGATAATTACATACTCGAAAATATTTGAATTTATAATTGCATTGTTTACATCGCGATTGTTTGCTAACGATAGCCGCAATACATCCATGATGAACAGGTTGACTGAAAATAAAAAAACCTATTCAACGAGCATAATTCACTACTATACGATATTAGCACCATTTCGCTTCTCCAATAGAAATCTAAATTGATCCATATAAATGGAAATTAGAATATTAGAAGAGAAGGAAATTAATGTTTGAATAGAATATGGACAGAATGAACGAAAAAAAATATTGAAAATTTTTGGTGGAATTCGATCAGCATAAAATTTATAACACATTTTTCTCCTCATCTCTATAAATTTGTGATTTCCGATGATAACAGGAAATATCGGTTTCATACACCTTCCATAACTAATAGAAAAGTAAGTGTTCTAAGATTGCTTTCTTAGGATATACTTAAGCAATATAGTGAAGAAAATTTACTTCAGCAACTGGTACAGACTAAGAAGCATATAAAAATATAAGTATCACTGATTCACCTGAAAACGTAAGTAGTTCTGTTCCCCCAACTATTATTTAATTAAACATTTTCAATAAATAAGCATTAATTAACCAAAAATTCTGAAAATATTACAATATGAAAGTGGTTTTTAGTAACATAAGCACTAGATTAAGTACTCTTGAAATTTGTAAACAGTATATGAAAAGTATTAGTAACAAATGCGAACTGAATTGAGCAAACAATAGCCGATGGGAAATGACCTGCAATTACATGGTAGGCACCAATTCCTGTCTCGGTTTGTGGCCGGTATTCCATCTACGGGTAGGTAGACAACCCTCGTGCACAGGCGACACCAATCCTTAGGGCGATCATCTGTTTGAAGTGGTGTTTGCATTGCTGAACGCTTACCATCCAAATCAACTTTCGGTTTTGTGGTGTTCGAGTTTGCAGCTCTCGATGCTTTCGGTGGTTACGATGCGCTCTTGATACTGTAATTTGATACTGTATTTTCCTGTTCATAATGCAGTTTTATTTAACGCGAATGACCACATAGCGATAACCGTAAAAAAGATTTCAATAAAAATAAAAGAAATAAAGAAAGAAAAACAATTTTCAAAAGAGAATCCAATAGCGAAAAAAAGCTTGAAAAGCGATGAAAGAGGACGACAACTACATTCAGATATATAAAAAGAAATGAAATACTTTTTTGAATTTACCTTTCTTTTCTTTTAATATCTTTTTGCTTGCTATATCTTTCATAATTGTGAATTGCCCTCTATTTACCACATTAGCATTTTGCCTATACTTTATTGTCGAGCATAAAACCTTCATATAATTTTTTCTACGAGAGATTTTTTATTCCCTCTTGTTCTACTCGTTTACCGCCACTATATTATGATCGAATTTTTCATTACAACACTTCAAATTTTATGTAAATAGTTAATTATTCCACTCATAGGTATAAACCTATCTCATTTACAGGTATAAATAAACCTCCACTCATTTATCATATTCAACTCGTAGAAGATACCAACAATATCCGACTTAGTCAAATATTTATTTACACATACACCTACTCGAATTCGATTCTTAAGCCAACTAAAAATTGCCTCAATATTCAGCAAAAAGAGTACAGATAATTGGACGGATAAAAGCAGCACAGTTCATTTATCATTATGATGATCAATACGAAATTGCTAGCAAATATTCGTAAACATTCAGTAAAAAATCGCTTTCTCATTCCACAAACATATATATGTCATTATTAATCCCTCTATCCAACTTATAGTAAATATAACCTTACAATCAGGTTTAAAGATCTTTTTTTTTTCAAAAATCGAAAAAATTCCTCCAAAGAAAGATTTATAATAAAATAGCTAATTAAAAGCTACTCATGATATACGATATTGACCAATTTTACAAGCAACACACTTGAATCCTAATATTTTAAAGAAGAAGTATGGAATCGAGCTGAATTGAATGCAACATCGAATAATAATTTTTTTTTTTAACTTTGATCTCTTAGCGCATTCAACTTTACATTCTCAAATTTATTTGAAAACCGTAAAAATAACGCTCTATTTGTAGAGAAAAGTGATTTCATAAATCAATATGAATTCGATAGAAAATTTATATTAGAATCACATAAAACCTAACATCAACCAATTTAACTGTACTCAAAGTTACCTCTAAGGTCAATGCGCCATAAAGCGTAAGCCGATGAACAATGTTGGAATATGATTATTGCACATTCATATCCATTATTTATGATATCATCGATGCTCTTAGCCCCCCCTACCATATATTTAACGGAAGTTAATTGAAATAAATGAACTATTATGCAAAAGAAACAAAAATAGAATGGAGGGATTTATGTGTTAGAATCTTTGTAGATCCTTTCCTACAGTAAACATACCCAATTTGGTAAATCACTTCATATATCGGTAAAATCTTACAGTAATGTTGTAAGGCCCGGTCCTCTTTCCCACCCCCGGTTCCTTGCTGAACACCCGTCACAAACAAACACCTTATTAATCGAAGGCGATCCCCTCCCGGGCACACGAGCACCTCAAACGACGGAACAACGACGATTCTTACGGCTGGCATCCCCAACTCCAGGCGACGAAGAAACACTTACAATGCCCACGGTGGGCAATGACAGCTGTTATCTACCCTCTCATAGTATCAAAGCGATACTTAATAGAGCAACACATACATAGCACGCGATATACAATAAGGTAATCCGCTGCTCTACCATCATGGTCGAATTACTTAACGATCAAAATCGTTACAATGTTGGTATTCTCAGGAGAAAAGAAAAAAACCGGTCTTATTTCCGCATTATCCAACAATAAGTTAGATTATATACGTAGTGCTTAAATACCTTAAAAATCGATTACTATACACTTATTTACTATAATATTCACCTGATAAAAATTTGCATAATTAATTTGAATCATAAAATTCAAAAAATGAATGAATAAATAAATAAATAAATAGACAAATAGATAAATATAAATAAACAAATAAATAAATAAATAAATAAATACAATCGGGAATGATGTTTTATATGAAAAATTCTGCATATATTAGAATAAATGATTGATAAAATTATCGCTGAAAAATAATTTAATAAGGAAATAAGGGAAATAAATTATCAGCAAAATTCGCCAACCTATTAGATTTCCTTCTTGAAATATTATACAAATATGATAAACAATGAAATAGCAAAAACAAGATGATTTCTCTATCTATTAACTACACTATGTAAATGTGGCAATAAATTAAAATATGCAATATGGGTGGAAATCATTGAGACATTTCGAAAAGACGTCAAATGAAAGACGCACGGGAATCAATTAAGCGATGTGAAATCAACAACGCACATTCATAGATACAAGCATTAATGCAGTGCACACTATAAGATTGCTTGAATCTGCAAATATTTTAACTGCAATTGATGGTTACAGGGGTCAAAGGTCAATCTAGGCGCTTTGACATTTATGGTCGATGCCTAAACGTTTAAACGAATAGGTCAGAAAACTTGACTGTAAGATTAGATTTATTTAATAATTTAAATCCTTCCATCGCTACACTCTTTTAGTAGCTATCGTAGCACCCGAAAATTTTGAGTTGTTATGATTTCATTCCTATTGAAAACTCTTATCTCGAGTTTAATAAGATCAATAATTTCCTCAGCCTATTCAGTTTCGAATATGTCGAGTGGAGAACACATGCCTATATGGAACACGTTTAAAAAAAGAAGAAGATGCGAAGATCGCAAATAGTGATGTATGGAATAGGAAGTGGTGGTAGTAGGCAAGAGGTAAATATCAACCACAATAGCGAAAGAGTGGTCAGTTGCAAATCTCCTTTTAACGTTGGAAAAAAAAAATAAAATTAAGCTAAATAAAATCTGAATGTGAATAGAACCTAAACTATTAGCATTTGCAAGAAAAAAAAAAAGAAATTCCACTCTGATAAATAAATAT
>QEWY01000133.1:0-12379 GCA_006503575.1 Baylisascaris schroederi | reverse complement strand
GGGGGGAGGGTTCTTTCCGTCATGCAATTAGTGACCATGAAAGTTGTCGTTGAGGAATTAAATTTTTTTTTTCGAATTCATATTATAATGTCTCATCGCTTTTCTTAAATTATTGAATGTTTATCTTCATAGAAAAAAGCTCCACCACCTGCAACGAATGCGCCAGAGTCGACACCCTCAACACCGGCAGTGGAAGAAGGTGCAGCTAGTGCACCGAGCACAGAGGCTGTCACTACTGCACCAACAGATACAACACAATCTGCACCACAACAGCCACCTGCTGCAGCACCAGGTAATCCTATTTGATTTTTACAAAGTTTTTTATATATTCTGATTATTACGGTCAGACAGAACGTTGATTTTTATCTTTAATATTACTTATATTGCCCCATTTTTACTGGTATTTTCATTCATTTTTTCATTAAGGAGACCTTTTCTTGTTGTCTTCTTTCTTTTTTTTGGGGGGTCCAAGCGCTCTTTGACTGTCAAACCGTTGCCGGATGTGATTTTTGGTTGAGTAATATTCGTTCAAGAGAATGAAAAAAAATTTTCTATGAGAAGAGAGTGAGCACATTTATGGCATCAAATATATATATATATATATATATAGATTTTTATGCATGCGCACATATGTCTATATACATTTGTATAAACTGCATTAACCGAAATATGGGCATAAGCGGCATATATAAAACACCCTCACGTGAAAGGAACAAGGGGAAAAACAGCCATGTAATGAGGGAATTATAGGGATTTTTAACGGGGCTGCTAAACCTTAGGCTTGGCAATTAATAACCATAGCTTAGAAAATTTCTAGATATATTTGAAGTGTTTAACAAATATAATTATTGTTTAGCGCGTTCATATGGGAAAAACTAATTAATGGGACTTAAAGCGAGCACACTTTATTTAAGATCGTAAATCGATACTTATTTTGATAGCCAAGAAATTCTTCCAGTGAGTGCTTCTATATTTGGCAAATTTTTTTTTTTGCTGCTGTTGAATTTATGTTTTCCCAGATTTTTTAAGAATTAGAAAATTCTTTTCTATTTTCAGTTCTATGATGTTTTCTCAAATCCTTAGGTTTTTGATTGATTGCTGAAGTAGATCTATATTATTCTTTCACTTTTGCCCTGCATAATTCATTGCAAACTATCGTCGTCTCATATGTTTCCATTAAGACTCATAAAAATGGGTTAATCGGGCCAATCCATGATCTGCCTAGATACGCCAACGCTCGATATCGCAACCTTTTTTAAGCGTTTTGTTCTTGTACTTGCTGTGTCATGGCATCTTTTGCAATAATACATTATATTCCCATTCGTAGGTGGTTAACAGCTCCTTATTTTTACGTTCGGCTCCGATCTGGTGCATTGGAGTTCTCTTATGCTCACAAGATTAGCTGTAGAGCATTTTCTTTTCTATTATTTTATTATTTTTTCCGTTTATAAACAATTTTGAAGAGATATTTGAGGGTTTTTTTTCTTAAATTTTTCTCTAAAATATTTTTTCTTCATTGATAAAATTTCAGATGCACTTACACCGGAGCAAGAAGAAACTGTACAGGCTATCGTTGCGATGGGTTATCCTAGGGATAGGGTATGTTTTTTCGCAATCTTTTTTTACAACATCTATCGCGCTGCCTCTCTTCCTTTTTAATTCACTACAGTTTTACAAATAGAAGTTGTCAACGGGAAGTCAGGAAGGAGAGGGGGGTGGGGGGGGGGGGGGGAGGGGAGGGAGGGAGAGATGAGAACGTTCAGTGGACACATCCCAAGTACTGTGATTGAAAATTACCGTTTTGTTGGTATGGTCGATTTAGTATCAGTGATTTGTTCCGCTTTTGCTCGTATTAATTTGGCAGATTCTAGTTGTTTCTTTGGTGGTACTTCTTTAATGTTTAGCACAGTAGGTGGCCAAATTATTTGAAATAACCGTTAGTGTTGTTCCTTTCATATGTCCATTCATTTCCGTATTTAGTTGGCCCACAGGCGTTGATTGCGTAATCAGTAGTATAAATAACCAATCACGTAAAGTATTGAATTTTGCATATTTAATAAGACCTTAGGCGATCGTAGACCTACTTTCAATAGGTCGGCAAGAAACGGATATATTCGATAGGTGCCAAATGAATGGCCACTCAGCAAGTTGCCAGTTATTTCCGGTGATTTCTCTCTAGTATATCTTTCATGGTTAATATTGATGGAATGTTGTTGAGTGGGTGTGTGTATTTGCTATTTTTTTTGCAATAATGTAGATGATTCGTTGTGTCGATGCATTAGTGATTGTGCAATGCTCATGTTGTTGTGATTCACGCATTTTTTTGAAAGCTTATCCGGTTAGAGTGAGTGGTAAAATTCTCCCCCACTGTTTTTTTTACCAGATTTTTTGCTAGCTCTACCAATTTTAGTAATTTGTCAAATTTTACCAAGTTTTTTCCACCAAATTTTACCAAATTCATATTTACGGTGCAAGTTTAAGGGTTATTGGATATTTTTTTATATTAGGAAGAGATTCTCTCAAACTTCTAGTTTTAAGTAAAATGTTATGTTCGTTTATTTGAAAAACGAGCGTTATATAGGTGATTCGTGCTCTACGCGCAGCATTTTTCAATGGTGATCGTGCGGTGGAATATCTTTGCACCGAAATACCGGATGAGGAGGAGCTTGCAGGTTTCTATCTCTTTGTTTGTGTTTGTTTGTTTTTTCTTTTTTTTTTTGATAATGCAAAACAAAGAATTCGATATATATAAATCAGCTGAATTGTTTTCATTATTTTCGATTGATTTAACGTTGCGTCATATGATTCTACATTATGATGTCATGTTTTTTCTTTTTTTATCTTGGAGATTCTACATCTGCGTCTCGTAGGACGTAATGAAAACTCCAAAAAGTTTTTTTGAGAGAAAGGAAGAGGGGTGTATGATGTGGTAATTGGTCTTTTTTGGGCTTTAAAACATAAATATCTTTGGTCTTTGTGAAGACGTGTGCAACTTGAAGGATGATATACTTTTTATTGGTAGTGAAGCAATCTATCTGTAAGTTAGAAATTATTTGCTTACTTTTGATCGAACCCATTCCGATGCACCGGAAATTAAAGTGATATACGTAAAATATGAGTGTGACTTTGTTGCAAAATCAACAAAGTTAATTAGAAATTATTTTCAATAAGTTTGGAAGCATAGCAGTCAAGTTTAAATTAATGAGGGGACAATTGATAAACATTTTATGGGAAATTCCCCTCTTCATTATCAGTATTGGTGGTGAAATTTTGAGAGAAGAATTGCAGGATATGTATTCAGCTGTAATTTGCAGTGTTCTATTCCACATCCCGTGTCTTTTAGGATTGTGAAAGTTTTTATAGTCGGATATAAGATTGTGCTAAAAAAAAGTTTTGTGGGTTCAAAATTGTCGATTTTTATATAAGACCCGATTGGGAGGAGAACCTTGCAAATGTTGTGGATATTTTTGGTGGCTAAAATTCTTTTCCATCGTGCAAAGTGTAGGAAGTGGTCTTATCCGTTGTTTTTCGTTCGAAATTGCCAATATACTTCCAGCACTTTATCTAGTTCTTCCTATCTCTCCTTCCAAATTTTTATTTCTACGAGGCAAGAGTTTATCAGCTGATTAGGAAGCCCAATTTACCCTCTGTAGGCTGACCACAGCGCTGGTCGAATTTCTTTGATTTCTTTGGTGCGCTCGTTGAATTGCTTGAACAACTCAATGAGCTTACTGCAACAAAAGAAATGATTGAATTTAATAAAGTTATAATAATAAAGTTATAATCATTTATAGGACAGCATGACGAGGGTGAGGCTGAAGAGAGTGCGGGTGAGGAGTCTGTACAAGGGCTGGAGTTCCTCCGTCAGTTACCGCAGTTCGAGCAACTGCGCGAGTTGGTGCAATCAAATCCGGCCATCCTTCCACAAATCATCCAGCAGATTGCCCAATCTAATCCAGCACTAATGCGAGCAATTCAAAGCAATCAGGTTCTTATTAACTTTTTACTTGCTACCATAGAGAGAGCCCTTCTTGTTCCTGCACCCATCCCGTCCTCCCTGTCTGAGGTTGTTTTCAAATCGCTTTTTCCTAAGACTTGGGGCAATTTTTCGTATTTAGACATCGTTTGTAAGTTTTGTTCGACTCGTTTACTTGGTAAAAATAAGGACCTCGGCTATCATTTCTAATATTCGAATTGCATGAGGGTGCAGTCTAGGCTCATGTTGTTATTATCTATTCATCAACAATCTAAACGGCGCAAGGTTTAGTTTGGTTTTTTTTAAGGAATGTTGTTATTAAGGAACAATTCGTCAATCTGCTTAATGCGCCAAGCACGGAAGGTGGTGGCCAAGGTGGTGCTGCTCCGGGTGGAGCTCCGCAACCGCATGCTCAACCACGCGGAATTGCAATCGAGGTGACTGCAGCCGAAAGAGATGCCATCAACCGAGTTCGTTTATATCTGATTATAAACCTTTTGACTTAGAGTGTTAGCAACTTTCTTAAGTGAGCGTTGTTTGAGGGGAGGGGACGGTGGTGTAAATGAAGCAACGAGGTATCTGTAGCAATCCTCTTTCGAAAGAATGTTTTCTCATTAGTTGAAGCGGAGCGGAGTTTTCGGCGTTTTGGGGGAGCCGATTATTGAAGTAGTAGAGGTGAGGTGTTGCATCTCACTTGTATAATACCAGAAGGAGACGGTATCCTTGTTCGAATTGTGAAGGGTGAGGTGCGGAACGATCGTCTCCGTGGCATAAGGTGAGGTTCAAAACGAGCGTCGTCAGTTGAGTGACCAGCGAGTTGTCTTCTTTGTTAGGTTAACGTTGATAATTTGCGAGGCAAAAAGTATATTAAATTGCAGCTCAAGGCGATGGGATTCCCGGAGCAATTGGTGATAGAGGCATATTTTGCATGTGATAAAAACGAGGATCTTGCTGTTAACTACATTTTGGCACGTATGGATGAAGTTGCCGTGAGTTGTTTTGTTGATTATGACTTCTGGTTTGGGATTTATTTTCTTTTTTATTCGCAGATGGACTTAGATGGAATGAAATCATGGTGGATAGCGTTTAATACAGTTCCGCATGGTCAACACTAAGTATAAATTGGTTTCGAACGAGCCATCTCTAGCAGTTTTGCCTTCTTTTGATCATTTAACGCTGCAATTAGTCAAGGTGTTTTTGCGAAGTTTTTCAATGCCGCAACAGATCAGCTTTAAATTTGGTACCTGACAATAAGAACGATTAATATTTGGAAAGTATGGATGTCTTATTTTTCTCTGATCAAAGTTTTATTATTATTCATTCTTAGGTGCATATGCCTAATCTTTAAAATTGTAGAATATGCTGCTTGGTTTATGTCTTTTTTTCCCTAATATTAAGAGATCTTTTTTTGCTTCTTTTGTTTAGCTGATTTACTAGGTGATCCAATGGAAATTTTTTTTTTTTTCAGGCGGAATTAGATGCTCTTGAGCCACAAGGACAAGGAGGTGCGTCATAAAGCGATGATGGTCAGCGGAAGTACGACAGTGCTGAAGTGTCAGCCGTTTTCGCCTGTTGATATAGGCATCAGCGAATTTGTTTTTCCACTCGTCGAGTATATGGGTTGTCTTTTTTCATGCAGTTTTATCACCATTTCATGTGTTTCTCTCTTGATATTCAAATATACTGTTTTGATCGATGAAAAGTTTATTCAAAAGTTATAGTGTAATATGCATGTGGTTCTCATTTTCAACCCTTTACTCGTGTATATTTTTAGTTATTGTCGCAGAAATTTCGCTCTTAGATTAAAGGCTTTCCATATTGATGAACATCATGTTATTGTTATAGTGCTTGCCTTTATTATTTGGTTGTAGTTGTATTTAAATCTGAAGTAACTATTAAGGGTAGGGGGAGGGATTTGGTCGTAGAACCATCCGTAGATATTTTGTTTTTGTGTTAGGGAGGTAGAGTGGATTTATTTAAGATCTGTAGGGAGGTATGGTGGGTCTGTTTAAGATCAGCGAATATTTGCTGAATTTTTTTTTTTTTTAGGGAGGGATCAAGTTGTTTTAGAATTAGGTTTATTCTTTATTCTACTATAATGTCTTCAATTAATTACTAGATTGATTTTGCCTTTTTTATATATTTTCTTAGATATCAATAATAAATTCCCCCGTTGTTTAATTCTGGAATATCGACCTGTGCAATTGTTTTCGGTTGAAATTTTCCACGCTTTCGTTTCCCGTAGTTGATGTTTTCATTCCATCTTATTCATTGTGTTTTATTCAACGATATGAAATAACCCGTAATTTTCATCTTTTTATAGGATAAGCAAATATTTTCGATTGTCCTTTCTTTTTGTGTCCCTTTTTTTGTTAAGGCTTCAAATGAAGGTCTCAGTAAATGGAGAGGGGAAAGGGGGGGGGGAGTGTTGCTGATATATTGTCGATCAGAGGGGTTCTGTTTAATAATAATCTATTAAAGTGATCGGAGGTGTATCCCAATTGAGGTGTAGAGTGGAGGTGTTAAAGTTGCAGTCTGGGTTCAAGTTGCTTCTTCGAGAAGCTCGGATTCAGTATCAATCGTGGATCTTAGGAAAGCTTATTGTTGGTCTCTGATCCTTCAAGCGATGCTTTAAACTCCGAGGGAGAAAGTGCCATAAAAACATCCTGTAATCCCTATAGATGGATTTACCGCTGTCATTCACACGTGCAATTGTCAAGTCATCCGGTCATAAAGAGCATCGTTAGTTGGCAGCCTGCAGCGTTAGGTTTGAGACCAACTTGATTTGGTTTATTTCCAAACGAGAGCTTCTTCTTTTCTACGAATTTGAAGTGAAGAACAGCCATTGAACTTTTTTGTATTTCCAGTCTACTAGTTTTTTTTGTTGCTGCCAAATGTGAGAGAACCTTAAATACCCGTTTATGAAGGTATTTAAATGCGGCTTCTATAATAGAAGATCTCAACGAGTCTTATTCTTCGTTCGTCGTCGTGCTAGTCCTTCAAATCTAATGTAGGGAGGATTCAAGAGGTAAAATGATTGGTTAATAAGATAGAGATGTGTTCAAAGAAGATTCTGTATTTAGCAGCTACAATGTTTTCTGAAATTGTTTCGATGCTTACCCTCTTTCCCTCACTCATACCCCTTCCTCTATCCTATCATTTAGAAAACAGGTGAGCAGCTTTGCAGTACGTCACCCACGAAGTTTTTTCCACATATTGTTTTGTTAACTCCATCGAGAAGATGGATTCTGAAGGGTCACAGACTGATCAGAAGGTTGAGCCTAGTATATTCTTCGTACACAGTTCCTCGTGGATGCCGTTGTCGGATCTACCGAAAGTAAGTATCTGAGTGTACAGATCGACATCACAACGAAGACCTTTTACAAACCTCTTTATAGTTCTAAAAATGGAGAAAGAAAAGTTTAGTGAAAGTATGACGTTTTTTGGTCTTGTTGTTGATATGTCGTTGATATTCGACACAATTAGTTATTATAAAGTTACTTTAATAAAAAATATAAGCTTAATTGAAATAAGATGTTGTTTATATGCAAATTTTAGCATCATATTCATATTTCAGATGTCAACGAAAGAGGATGAAAAAGCTGAAGCGGAACGAATTCAAGCCGAACGAAGGGAATACGTCAAGAATATTGGTATCGAATACCGATTTGGATGCTATGAGGTTGTTGTTTTATTAATTTGAGGTATTGCTCCAGGGCATTTTTGAATCGGCCGCGACCCGTTCAAGAATACACAATCAGCATTCAACGAGTGTCTTTTGCAGCTAGTGCTTTTAATGTGACCTATAATGGGAATTTTCTTCATATGCAAAATAAATTCTTGTCACATTATTATTTTTAAATATTATATTATTATTTTGCTTGTGGATAAGTGAGGTATAAGAGGGAACAAGATTCAAAAAACGATATTCCTTTTAAGCACTGGCCTAGGAATGGTGCATTCTCATGGTGGTGGTGAATTCAGGAACGATAGTGGAAGGGAGGGGAATAGAAGCAATCTGCGCTTTTTTTTCAGATGCCTGAAACGGGGTCCACACTTTACCTGTCTCATTGCTATAAATAGAAAGTGGATGCAAGTTTTGTGGAACTGTGGTGAAAAATTTATGACAACTATTAGATATATTTAATATGGGAGTGGAAGGATATCAATAAAAACTGATAATACCATCTTTTCTTAGCAATTTAGGGTGTCAATTTGGTTTTCTCGAATCAGCAACTGCCCTAATCTTTAAGGATCCCCTTGAAGGATCTTTCAAGATCTTTCAGGATGTCCGTCTTCATCCGTTCATAACCTCGTACACTATTCTTAGTAAGCATAATACCTCGATAAGTAATATATTTCTTATTATATGAAATATGTCTATAAAAATGAATTATTTCAGGAGAAAAGGGCGGATTCATGTCAATTGTTAGCCGAATATATGGAGGCGATTGAGTTGAACACGAAAGGCGCATTCAATTTATTCAAAACGAATTGTGAACAAAAGAAATACCCAAAGAGTTGCTATAAATATGCTATGTACCTTCTAGCTGGAAAAGGTCCTTTACTAATTTGTTTCCTATACAAATGACTAACGGTTGCTTATAGAATTTTCAAGGTGACAATTCAGATCTGAAGGCTCATTATTTTGGCGTGTGATTATGGAAGAAAGAGAAGAGGAAAAAGTGTTGATAAAGGTGTCTATATATCATTTTGGGGTGACTTTTTGGGAGGATAGGGGTGTATGCAATGCCAGCTTTATGAGTTTAAATGACTATTTAAATACCTTTTATTCCCTTCCTTCGCCCACCATAATTTACCCGTTCCCGCATATCCCCCTTTCTCGTTCCCCTCTGAAGAAGCTCATGTCCTTCAATAGGCCTAAGAGACGTATTGAAGCTCTTTGGCGGTCGTACTGATTCGTTACCGATCGTACTAGGTTGTTAAAAACTTGCTTGCAATTGTTACAACTTTTTCTGGGTTGCTTTCAGTTTCTGCTCTTCGATAATTTCTTACTTCCTCAAAAGGAATCTGAATCGATATAGGTTTCAGAATGCGAGCCAAGTTTGAAAAAGATGATTGAGCCACTCGAAACAGCATGCCAAGCAAATATTCCAGGCGCATGTCGGTATTTATCGTTGGTTTATTGGAATGGAGAGAAGGATCGACCCGCCGACTCAGCCAAAGCTGAAAACTACATGAAAAAGTGAGTGTTCTCTTTGCTATGGAATTAATTTGTTTATGTTTTACCGCTTATAAATTTCCTATCAGCAACCCTTCCCCAATCCACTATACACCCATTGGTTTTGGAAAGTTGCGAACACTTATTTCTGAGATGCCTTCCTACCTCGGAGGTAAATATACGTCATCTTTTGTGAAATTCGCAAACGATTATATGCCATCTTTGGACGAGCTATCGTAGATAATGCACCTATTTAGAGAAGCTGTGGGTTAAAATAAAGTATGTTTTCAAGCGCTTTATTAAAGAGTATATTCGATTTAATTTTTTATTGGCTTCTCCGAACTTATAGGCTGTGTAGCTGAGCGGAAGACTTTCTAAGTAATGTAGGGATTTGAAAGAATGATTAAATGTTTTTTCACCGATAAATCTTAGCCCATACTCCTCAAGTTATTATGCTAATGAAGCTAGCTTCAAAAATTTACCGATTTAGCTCATAACTCATCCGAAGTTGAGTTGAATCAGGTTTCAATTCTGGATGACTTGGGTGGGCTGAAACCGGTTGCCGGATCAAAGTCGGGTCAAAACTATTTCCGTCTGAACACGGATTGAATCAGATTGCAACCGGAATTTGTTCGACTTGCTGGTGTATTTGCAGAGCATGTGAACTTGAAGATGCTCAAGCATGTTGGTTATTGAGCACATGGTTTATGGGGCCTATGACAAAGTTCATCACTACTTCATCAGGCAAAACTGAAGTGAGCTTTTCTTTTTATTTATTCGTTCCTCCATAAATTTTTTTCTCCAAGATTTTTAACCGTCCTGGATTATTAGCTTCTAAGAAAAGCAAAAAAAAACGTAGAAATTTTTGAAACTTTGGAAGAAGGAAAGTTTCCAATGGTAGAAATAAACTGTGAACATTTCCGGGAGAATAAATTTACTAGAATCTAAAAATTACTTGTAGTCAGAAGTCCCTCCACCATAAACAGTCCTATTTAATAGTATTTAGAGGTCTTTTAGCTTTCTGTAAAAGTATGAGAGTAAAAGTCTTACCACCGCATTTGTTCATTGTTGAGGAGTAAGAAGAATTTTGCCAACGTATGAAATTACTTTAAAGTTCTTTCAACGTTTAGGACAAAAGTGCACTTGGCCAGCTACCAAAGAGGATGGACTTAGCGTTAAAATATGGTATCCGAGCCTGTGATCTGCAAGTGCCTGAATCATGCGCCAATGTCGGAAGGTAACGCTTGAATCGGATTCATTATAGCAGTGACATTTAAATGGGGGGCAGGGAGGGGGAGGTGGGAGGGGGTGGGGGGGTGAAGGGGGGGGGGTGTGGGGAACGAAGAATGAACAGAGCGAACGTGAACGTTTCAATGGCGGTATGTGGATACTCTCCGGCGAGTTTAGCATATCGATTAAAAGCAGTTTCTAAGTGTAATTGTGAGAATGCAGTCTACATGTCTAACGTATTCTAACAAATGGCGTTGTGATATAGTTTTATGTAATATTTGAGAACTTCAGATGTTTTATCGATTTATGGGTTATTACCTTGGTAAAACTTATAGACAAGGTATATTGTAAGGTCAGAATCCTCCTTCCTTTCCTTTTGTCCTACCGTTTGAATTTGCTTGAGAGCGAAATTATTTACTAAAATCTTTGCGATAAAATTTTTTCTGTTCTATTAAGGGGATGTAGAAAGGCAATCTCCTATATTGCTGCATTTTTTTTCGTTTCTCATCACGGCATCTGATTCTCTCACGTCGGTTTGGTTAGGTAATAATAATAAAAACTAAGCCAACGCTTTGTAAATCTCTTTCCCTTTCCTAACATCTGGTATGGAAAATATGAGCGTACTAGGTAAAAAAAAATTGTTGTTGATTTCCTTGTTTTTGTTTTTCTTTTCAGTTTTTTTCTCGTTTTGTTTGATTATTTTCCAGAAGTACGCAAATCACCTATGCCATACATACATAGACACGCAAGCATACACTGTCTTGCTGTCGATGTTTGTGTGGATACCTGTCCCCAGGCACGATTAAGGTTTTTCATAAAATATAGCAACTAAAATTCCCTAACAAAAACTCTAGGTAGGCTTTCTCATTCGACGACAATCTTTCGTAATAATCGCAAACGCTTAGGTCTATGCTTCCGAAGAAATTAAATCATTTCGGAATTCGAGTGTCTAAGCGATGTCAAACGAGATGTATATCGCAACGACAACTGTAAGTAAATGATTTCTTCGGTATTCTGACAAAAGCAAAATTTCTGATCGTTGATTGAAGCTATGCGTTTCGAATCTATTCACGAGTAGTTCATTCATATTTCAGATTTGTATTGCACTTGTTTTAGACCTAAATCCAAGCATAAATCAATTAATTCCCAAACAACGATATAGTAGTTATACAATATTTATTAAATGACCACATTTTTAATTATTTACTACCGGTATTATTCGATGGCTTTACTTCCAATTTCCCTCGCTAAAACACTGGGCGCATGACGTCAAAAGGTGATTGTCAGCGATAAGATGGAATGTGCTTTACCCTGCTAGGAGGTCGATTATGGTATGAGTCTTTTTTTTTGCATCTCCATCCTGTGTTAAGTCATCAGGTGTTGCAACCATTTGTTTTTAATCGAGTTCGATCAATACGGAAAAAAATTGGCATCACCACAGTATTCATTCGACGCAAAAATTTTTTGCAAAGGTCGTTTGCATAATCTTGCAAAAGGACATAGTAATCTAAGATGAATGAACAAGTTGATTTTTCGTTCAGGTTGCAATAATGCCGGAAATGAGCTCCAATTAAAGTGTAGCTTTAAGTATGCG
Organism: Baylisascaris schroederi; assembly: GCA_006503575.1. Classification (NCBI taxonomy): domain Eukaryota; kingdom Metazoa; phylum Nematoda; class Chromadorea; order Rhabditida; family Ascarididae; genus Baylisascaris; species Baylisascaris schroederi. The sequence goes on along the minus strand of QEWY01000133.1, from coordinate 397 downwards.
CAGAGATGCATGTCCACTAGCTGACCATTAATGTCCACTAGCTGACCATTAAAAATAGACACAATTATAAATAGCTAATATGACCGACATGGCAATTGAAGGTTAGGATAGGCTCAACATTGGCTCGTTATTGCAATGATCATACATAATGCCATCAGTATATATACACACTGTATGCATAACGCTTGAAATTAATATGCAAATTTTCTCAATTTTTTCACTTCATTCAGTAAAGACGCATTGTACATTAGTGATATAGATTCATAGAAGTTTAGTTTTCTTGCTGCTGTACCTAGTGGAACACCAAAATATCCAACAATAATGAGGATTTCGAATTGGCATTGTGAATCGAAAAAAAAAAGAATCCACGAAAGCATTAGGTAAAGGTGGATCATAT